>APFE031006030.1:0-34993 GCA_000404065.3 Pinus taeda | reverse complement strand
AAGCATATTTCAGTATTTTCCATTAATGAAATGAAGTATTATTTCCACTGCATATTTGTGTATATGGTTATCTCTATATTTTGTTGCGTTCCTGTTTAAATCCGGATCACATGTAGCTTGAGATGGAGGGGCTAGCCTTCCACAATGGAGCAACATGTGGAGATTGTGACAGGCTGGTTGATAATCATGGACTGAGAGGATTTCTGATATATGACATACTGATGGGGTGTATACCTTGGTATGGTGATCTTTGTGATAAATGGTTGCCGGGATGAGATATTGTCGAGGACAACAATGACTTCCAGTGGGGGAGGATGTCAGGACCTGCGGTTCACGCGACAGGCAGGGCGACTCCACCATGCGAAGTGCGTGTGAAACATGAAACGAAATGAACCTTGGGTGAGTTTATAAGGTGTTGGGCGAGTTGAGAGGGTGGTCCCATGAGTTGGGCGGGTTGACCATCCTCTGAGTGAGACAACACATTATGAACGAGTCGACCGAGCGTTTCGTGTGGGTCGGCCGGGTGACACAACCCACCACCCGCCTGTATGTATCGGAAGGCGTTTGGAGGCAAACGACCATCGATCATTCTATCAACAAGTTCGAACACGGAGTTCTGAAGTGCGTGGATGAGCCCGCACGACGGGCGGAACTCGGGCGTGAACTCGTTCGGGAAAATCATTCGGACAGTCATTCGGGAAAGTCGTTTGGATAGTCGTTCGGACAGTCATTCGGGAAACTCAATTCGGACAGTCGTTCTGGAAAATCGTTCAGGCAGTTGTTCGAGAAAATTGTTCGGACAATCGTTCAGAAAACTCATTCGGACAGTCATTCAGGAAAGTCGTTTGGTAAACTCGTTTGGACAGTCGTTCAGAAATCTTGTTCGGAAAATCATTCGGAAAAGTCGTTCAGAAAAGTTGTTCAGGCAGGTCGTTCAGACAGTCATTTAGGCAGGTCGTTCAGGCAGGTCGTTCTGGTAGGTCGTTTAGGCAGGTCGTTCGGGCAGGTCGTTCGGGCAGGTCGTTCAGGCAGGTCGTTCGGGCAGGTCATTCAGGCAGGTTGTTCGGGAGGTCATTCAGGCGGGTCGTTCAGGTCGTTCAGGCAGGACTCGGGCGAGGTCGTTCGGGCGACCCGGGCGAGGTCGTGTGGTGACCCGGGTGAGGTCATTCTGGCGAACTGGGTGAAGTCATGTGGCGACCCGGGTGAAGTCGTGCGGCGACTTGGGCGAAGTTGAATGGGTGAACGGGTGGACGTGCAGACGGGCGGCCGGGTGAGGGCGCTCCGTGCATGACGAAACGGTGAAGTGTTGAGATTGTGAACGGAGGTGTGTCTCGGGCAGAGGCGCCCGTGGCAACTTGGAGGCGCGCCCGAGATGGGCAAACAACACGATCGTGCGACGAGGTGAAAGAAGGGTTGGTGAGTCGTGCGGAGGTGCTGACGAGTTGGGCAATCAAGTTTGCCGAAGTTGTGGAAAATTGGCTGTGTAAATTTGGGGTTTCCCAAGATTTAACTTGTGCATTGTAAAAGTGAAGATTATATAATATATTGATATCGGGCATACTCATATTGCAGGGAGTTGCCCCTCCCTTTATACTGTTGTGCATTTGTCTTGTATAATGTTGTTGATAATGAATGTGACTGGGTGTTCATTGGTATAAAGGAACATTAATAATACTTGGTTGAGAATCACAAACTAAGTAGGAATAAGTGGTTAGGCGTAGTCCATGAACATAAGTATTGGTGAAAAAAAAAGTGTTTGGTGGTGCTGCACCTCGCCTAGCACGGTTGAAAGACTACCGTAGGCTTGGGGGCGTGACACTAGGTGTCAGGATTATCTCTTTTCTCCATGCATTATTATAGCACAATGGGCCAATGCTCGGTGAATATAGTCTTCAGGCATTCAAAATGTATCCCGCTTTGACTATGGAGTATGACCACAGATTTCAATGCTACTCACCACTCTTTCGGCCATTGTCTACACCTTCTGTTGCATCAACTACCGATGTTCGATATGCTGATAGGCCCTTGGCCATTTACTTGTGTCCCACTATGACCGAGAATTGTGACCAAAAGATAGTACTCCATCGGCCTACTACTTGTTGCCTGTCACTCATTGCTTAGCTTGGAAGTTTGAATAACTATAGTTGTTTTGTAGAAATATCTACATTTCAATTCTATAAGTGTACCGCATCATCACCACTGCATAACGGCCTCATTGAAATAATGTTAGATAACAATATAAATATAAATAATAAAAATAAAAATTAAAAATAGATAGGAGAAAATAATTTATGAAATCTTAAAGATTTAATTTTATATCTTAAAAGAATTACCCACTAATAACGATATAATGTAATTTAAAATATTGTATTCTTAGAATACATTAATAGATATCCGGATTTATTTCTACATAATAATAATATTAATAAATACTTATGTGATTGTTATTATGTCCAAATATATTTCATTAATATTTCTATTTTTTTAATGTGTTGAAAGTGTTAAGATTTTTAATAATATTTTATTGTTAATGTTATTAAATGTAATTAATAATATTAATTAATTGTTTTTGTTTTTATTCTTTATGTATGTTAAAATTTATATAATATAATGTGATATTATTAGATGTGATATTAATTTTTGTTTTATATTATTATTATTAAAATTAATATTATTAATGATGTTATTACTAATGTAATTAATAATATTATCTTAATTGGTAACATTATTGTAGTGATTAAGTAGAATCTAATAAGGAAAAGAGGGAAAACCTAATATAAAGGGAAGAGGAAGCATAATCTAAAAATTCTTAAAATTCTTAAAATGGTTAATAATAAGAATTCAATTGGGCCATTATCTCTGTTCAAATTGTTAGGGTTTCTTAAGATCTACAAGGCTTCCCGAAAGCATATTTTAAAACAATGGTTTTCCTTGACGATAATTTTAGAGTTTTGAAGGTTTTTATGGTGCTTGGTTGATGTATAATCATGAGGTGTTTCTACATCATCATGGGCCCACAGTACCACTGTGCCACCATACCCCAATAGAACAAGGCCATACATTGGAATTGGCATAGCATGATGGGAAAGTTTGTGTTGAATTATCGGTATATTCTTGTCCCATGTCTTCCATCAACCATGCCCACATTTGGAAGTTGCCATTTTCAAACCTCTGCATTGAAATGGTAAGGTTTATGTCAAGTAATGGTATATTCTCATCCCACACCTTATGTCTACCATACCCACATTATAAAATACACACTACAAAAGTTCTCTCGGGATCTGAGCCCGATGATGATGTGTAATATTGACATGTAGACTCCACATTAGTACCACATTGCACTCCCATGCCATGTGGCACCAAAAAAAATCACTGCCACATGTTAGGAAAATTTGGCCAAATCAACATTCTTAAATGCCCATTCCAGCTTCCACGTGTATATTGATAGAGTGCCACATTAGAAACTAAACCACATGCTCTTGGGATTATTATATTGCATTCACACAATCTTACTAGACCTCCATGGAATTAGCCATATAATCCTAATTTGTGTGTCCCATAGGGTCCAACCCCTTCATGCAAATCCTTGATTTCATGTTGTGTATGGTTTTGGCGAAAATATGGGCACACCATATTTTACATATTTGCAAACTTGTCAGACCCCCAGACCTTGAGATCATTATAATTAAATGAAAGATATCCAGGAATGTCCTACCATTTGGCCCTACATGATTAATCCTCTTTTTTGGACCTGTCGTCGATGTATTATACAAATATGGCTTCTCGTCAAGTTTTCTCCAGTGGGACCCATCCTAGATACACATCCCTCAAATAGTGACTAGCTTCGCAAATGTTTGGCGTTTCTCAATTAGAGAAAATACATTGATATCTCATATTTTCATATGTTGGGATAGATCTGCTAGACAACATTTCATCCAACTCCTTCACCCTAGATACAACTTAGTGCTAGAAAATTAGAACTATATCTGGACTAGGTATGGAGTTCAACTAGAAACGAATCTGAGCCTGAATATATGTGTGACTTTTTAACAAGACCCACATAATTGTTGCATGCATCATATACACCCAACTACTTCCTCCTCACTATAGGGAGTCTACAACCTTCAATAAACAAGGGACCATGATAGTTAAAACATATCAGTTCATGGAAATCACATACTGAAATCGATTAACTGAGAACACTTTATAATCATAAACATCCATGCAAGGGGCTTTGTAACTCAAGAATCCATCAACATATATAGGGATCAATAGATCCCTCATAACCATGAAAACACTCACATGAAACATTTCATCAAGATATTCTCATAACATACTTCCACTAGAAATTTCATGATAATGCAACATTAGACTCATGTGTACATCCACAAAATGTTCTTATTAATGATGAATAGCAATAAGCTCTGTTATGCCCTGAATGAAATTAAACACATCGATAACCTTCATAACTTGTTAAGTAACTTACAATCTAAATCAAGGTAAAGAACCATCATATTCATAAACATACATGCTATATCATATCAACTATGGATCTGCAAGCATACATGCACTATACTACTTCCTAGTCCCTTAAGGGAGTCTACGACCTCCAATAAGGCAACCGTTAACATAGAAAAATTGTTTAAACATTTGTATAGGTCAAATGACACTTAGATTCATACAAAAACATGTATAGGTGAAGCTTTTCCAGCTAAAGACATCATAAAAACCAAAAAGTGAAAGTTTTTCGAAAGTTCAAGTTAAAAAATAAACATGCGCTGGCTCTCAAAAGACAAAAATTAATGACTATGTAGCTTTTTCTTCAATAGTCACGCAGGTCAACCAAAGTCTGAGTCAGCAGTTTGGGACCACTTCACACAATTTGATCTGGGGTTCTTTGACATGTACAACCCAAGGATAGCTTATTTCAAGTCGACTTGGATGTATTTAGAACCAAATATATCCTCTTGTCCTTCTGTTGAGCCATTTTCTCATTAATGAGCTAAGGGAGGGAAAGAGGATTTTAAATTCTATATAAACAAGACATTGGAAGACCAATAAAGAGGAATAACTTTGAGCATTTTTATGTTGGAAAAATTTCCCTAAGGCAATCCTGCGTTGCACTGTTGGGTGAGTTCCAGCATCATTGAGAGTTCTCTTAGATTCTTTAAGAGAGAGTGAGTTTGCACATGAGATTTAAGAAAGGGTTCCTTATTGAGAGCTCTTGTGCACCATTTCTCAACAATTTCTCTTCAAGTCTTTTGATATCTCATTTTTAGTTCTTCTACCAACAATCAATAAAGATCATTTTGTTCCTATGTATTTTTTTATCTATTTATGCTTCGTTTAAGCAGTGTTTCATGTTCATTGTTTTAGTTTTGTTTAATCTTGTTCATTTATTGTCCTTACCTCATTCATGCTTTGTTAGCTCTTATTCAAGCACTAACATCCTCCAAGTATTTGTATACTCTTTGTAGGTTACAACCAAACTAAAAGGAAAGGTGTTTTGGGACCCTTTCTCAACAAAACACCAAATACAAAACGACGCCCATAATTTATGCCTTTCTTTAATTTATTTTCTTGTGTTGCATGACCTCTCTCTTCATTTTCACTATTTTTAGCATTCATTACCTCTCTATAATTTTATTGGTACCTCTTGGACTCACTTCTAGCCCAAACATAACCTAAACTCAATTTTTATAGCCCTCCGCCCAAATTTTTGCATAGAAAGACACGGGAATCAGATGTTTATGTACAGAAAACCCCTCATGGTTCATAGAACAACAAAAAATCTTTGTAATTTTTATTTCCTGAATGTTTTAGCAGCACCTAATGAATTTTTTGAACTACTGTATTTTTTCACAGTTTATATAGGTTGCTTAGTTACTTTTCTAACCACTATTAGTAAGGTAATTTATTATTTTTACTTAGAAAGATTACAATTCACATAGCTTAACTAGGGGAAATCAAGTGGCCCTAATCCACACATCCTTTATATCTTGTTTTTCTCAATTCAATCATCATACATAGATTAATTAGGAGAACAGTAAGAGGCCCATTATCCACACATCATTTTAACTAGTCAAATCTTTTCAAGTTTTCAAATTTTATCGGGTGTAAGAAAGGGTGTTATTAAGAAAGGTTGTAGCCCCTGCAACCCTTGCATCCTTGTGATGATCTTGGATTTGCATATGAAAGGTTTTTCAAAGCACTCATTTTTCCTCCTCCCTATATGCTCACATAGTGGAATTAGGAAAGAAGTAAGTGGCCCATCATCCACACATTCTTTCTATTCTTTCAAGGAACAATCATAACATAGAATAATTAGGGGAGTTGTAAAGGATCACCACATATCCACATTGCCTCACACTCTTGTATGCTCACAAGATCACTTGCACGCACTTGCACTTCACACACTACTTGCTCATCTAAACTTTGTACCAATAGTATCCACCTCTTGGAATCTTGATACTGAGTTTCTTTGAAGCTTAAATTTTCACACCCTAAGTGAATAAGCCTCTTTAAAAACAACTCTAACACTTGAAAACACTAAATTCCCCACAAGGGTCACAAAATAATTTATAGTTCAGGTTAGGACCATGGAGGTAAGCATCCCATAACCCACCATGGTTGTTTACATTATGAAATATAGAAGTTATCTTATAGGGTTCCTAAAATCCTTAATCATCCCATGGAAAGGAATACCTGGGCACACCAGAAACCCGATTCAGAGGGGGTTTCTCTTAGGTATCAGTGTGCATGGTCCTATACAAGGGTACGCAACTTGTATAGTGTTCCACATTGTAGACTATCTATTAATAAGCTCAAGACTTGACTTCCCCCATGGGACAAAGGTATCTTAGTGGCCAAAGTTTTAGGGCATCTTTCCTTATAGGTGGAGGTGCAAGAAGCACTAAAGCCTCTTGAATACCTTGGTTGATTATTGGCTGCTAGAAATGTCACCAGTACTTTCAGGACATGGCCCTCATACCCTTCTATAAGAATCCTCGTAAGACCATGTTAATTTTCAGTGGAAAGGATGCATAGGTATTTTAGGATTTTTTATCATATGCAAACAAACAAATCCTTTTTATTGTTTGATTGATCACATAACTTAAAGTTTAAAGGAGAATTAACCTTTTATTTTTCTTTGTTTTATGCATGTGGTTCATTTTCTTTGATAAAATTTCCCCTATCACCATATAAAGTAACTTTCACCCACAAAGGACACCATAGGGGAACTATTAAAATATGTAACTAGGTTCGACCTTCACAATGAAAAATGTAATGACAATTTTATGTATTTAATGAAAAAAGAAAATTTAAATTTATTATTTTTGTTCTTGAGGCATGGGTTTCATGCTCAAGGAATTTAGGTCAAGCACCCATTGAGTGCTTCTAGGTTTGTCGTAAAGTCAATTGAGTCATTGTCATGTATGCAAGACCCATTTGGGCATGTTACATATTGTAAATAAAATTTATTAAGTCAAAATAGAGTCAAAAGACCCTCAAAGACCTCATCATGACAAAAATATCAAGTCATCCTACATAAAGGGACAAGTTGGCCTAAAGATAACAATTTGTACCCCTCAAAGGGCTATATATAAGAAGGAAATTGACCTCATTTGGACACATTCTCTAGCAAGTTCAATCTGCTCAAGATAGAATCTGGAAAAGGACGAAGAAGTAGAGGAGAAGAAAGATCGAAGTTTTGGGCCTCCCTTTAACACTTTCTCATGTTAGGGTTTCTACATTTGTTGGGCAAGTCAAAGTGCTAGAAAACTGTTGGGTCAAAATTCCGAAAGAATTTGTCAAATAGGTTGAAGTTACAAAAGAACTTGTTGGGAAGGTCAAAATTCCAAAAGAATTTGCTCGGTAGGTTGAAGTTGTAAAATAATTTACTAGGAAGGTTGAAGTTGAAAACTAATTTTCTAGGTAGGTCACAGTTGCAAAATAATTTGCTGGGTAGGTTGAAGTTGTAAACTAATATGCTAGGTAAGTCGAAGTTGCAGAATAATCTGATGGGGACTTGAAATTGGAGATGTTGCTGGAAAGCATTGACTTGGTCTTAGAGGGTCTTGGTCAAGGGTCATCGGTCTTGGAATTCATCAATTGAAGGTATATAATAAGAGAAGAATCCTTGTGGGTTTTCCTTTCGGTTGGAGAGGTTTTGGCCCTAGATGATCGCCTATATCTTGTGTCCTTTATCTTATTGTTCTTTATGGTTTGGTAGACATTTGATGAAGAGAATACTAATAATAATAATAATAATAAAATCTAATAAAGTAAAATTACACCACAAGCAATTATCAAGTTAAGAGAAATCATCTACTCTAGTTGCCCCTAGATTTCTCAACATGGTATCAAAGGTAAGGAGACTACATAAAGGAATGACAACACAAAGAAGGATACTCAAGGAACAAGAGAGCATCAAGAAGGAATAACCCTCTCATCATATTGAAGTAAATAGTTAAGGAGCATCAAATTAGACATCAAAACCCTAACTCATCCAAAAGAAGGGTTCCCCACTTGAAGTGTTCTTGGGAAACTCGCACATTCTACAATCATTATCAGAAGGAAGGAAGAATGAAGAAATTTTGTGTCTATTTTATGGGCTATATTTTATCCACATGTACAAATTATCAGGATATCCTTATACAACAACAAGTATTGAACTGCAGCCATCATGAAGGGTTAAGTTTTGTGCTAAGAAAGGCCTTTGCAAGCCAAAATTTTGGAGAAGGGTTGAAATTTGAGGTTGTGAAATTTTTTTGACTAGAATTGAATTGAAGGAAGAGAACGAGGAAAAGAATTGTCATCATCATCAAGGAATCAAAGTGATCTCCCTCTGATTCAAGAATCACTTATGAAGAAATACATCTTCACCAAGAAGACATCTTCTATTATCTATATCATCATCAAAATCAAGAAGGCATCAAGTTGAATATTTTATCATCTAGGAGTATCTTCACTTGAAAAATAAGTATCTTTATATCTATATTTGAATCTATCAAAATGACTTCATTTTTCAAGGAGAGCAACAAATTAGTTGGGTCATCAAAATTTCTTGCAGGGAAGAAGAGGATAGATTGGATCCTCATAGAAAATGAAGTCGATGGTCATGTTAAGGGTTTAATTGTTGAATCACCAAAATAAGAAGCTCAAGCTTTATAAAATACATGAAGAAGAAAATATATAAACAAGATGAAAATATCAAAGGAAGAAGGAATAACTTCATACTTCATGGGGCTGTTAGAAATACGAGACCAACTGCAAGAGTTTGGGGAAATAATGTCAGATTGAGAAATGACCACTATGGTACTCAATGCACTACCTAATGAATGGGGCAATTTTTTATCAAGATTTTTTGGATAGAAGGAAACCACCTCATTCAATGAGATTTGGTCACTGTGTAAAGAAACTATGTTAAAATAAAAGAGAGATTTGGGACCACGTGAACAAGTTCAAGCATTTGTTGCCACGACTAAGAGAAAAAGGAAGGTTTGGAATATTTGGTCCTTAGAAAAATAAGAATAACGATATGTCAAAGATCCTATGCTAAAGCTATCAGGAATATGGGCATCACAAGAAATATTTTTCAAAATTTAAGAAGGAAAATAAGAGGAAAGAAATAAATGAAGCTCATCTCATCGAAGAAGTTGAAGAAGATGACGAGAATAAATCTAGAGGGATAGATCTTCACTATTAGGGTCTTTCCATTGCATGGCAAGGAAAAGTGAGAGTTTAGAATACCTCTACCATTGAATATAAGATGAGAAGCATTGTGGCTAGATGGATCTTAGTATAAAATGGCATCATATTAGAAGAATACTATTAAAACAATATCTCATTAGAAAACCTTGAAAGGATAGCTGATGTAGAATTCTACATTATTGTAGCAGTCATATTAGAAAGGAAGTACTTCTTGGTAACCTCATTGAAAGCATAAGTATCACTTATGAGAAAAGAAAAATCATCTAGCATATAAAGAGTACACCATGTATCATTAGGAAGGAAAATTTGTAGGATGAGGATAATAAAGATCCTTTGTTAGAATCTTCATTAGAAGGTTCACCTATCTTGGAAGAAGTAAGTGTCTTGTTGATAATTCCATCTTGTATGGGGAGTCATGGGAAGATGGTATGATGACAAACAAGTGCAACAGGTCAATATGGTTGTTGTACTTTCAATTAAGGAAGCTATCGAAGGAATTCTAGATTAACAAAAGGAAGAAATGAGGTATGTATGCATGTATTTGATAAGATTGAGTCATGTCATCATATAGTTGCAGATAACATGGATGAATGCTCTACCTCATGAGCAACATCGAAGAAAAGGGATCGCTTTCGTTGGAAATATTCATGAAGGCATGATTCACATATTAACAAGATGAAATCAACATAATATTTCCTCATATGGAACATGAAGTCAAAGGAACTATGGATGGATGTTCCTGAGGTGAAATATGTGAAGAAGGAAAGAAAATATTGTGAAAGATGCAACTATTGTCACAAGGAATCAACATGCAATGAATTGGATATGACATCTCCATGGAAAAGGTATGAAGACCCTAATAAAATTTGAAGAAGAAGAAGACCCTTGACATTGAAAGTCTTGGAGATGTCTTTATTAGTATACAGGATGTTGATGTCTCCAGTAGAAGATGTCATGATGAAAAGTCATCACAAAATGTGATTTTTATTTCATGTTCATTTTTATTTTTGAATAACATATGAATGGTTTAATGCAGGGCCATTGGAAAAAGGGTTGTAGATGTCACCTAAAACTAGCATTCATGTCGTGGGATGGAATATCTTAAAGGAAATAGGACACGGAAGAGGTAGTTGTATCAAGGAAAGCTAGATGTGGACTAGAAGATCACTTTCTAGTAAGGGGAAGGATGACATGAATTACTTAAGGAAAGTGATGGATGGTTTATGCCCTATAAGATGAAGGCTGCATAATAATGAATATTAAATTCGTGACATCAAAAGGAGGAGCTCAACAAGCAGCTAAAAGTCCCATGATCTCCATTAAAGAAGAAATTTATTGTTGGAAACAAGTCTCTGCTTAAGAGGGAGCTTGAACAAGTCCTTGGATAAGAGGGGGTTTGGGTAAATTCATTTTATAGTAATGGGTGCATTCCTTTTTTGGAATGGTTATATCCTCCCTAGTTGAGAGGGAGAGATAGACACATCATTCTTATCATCACTTTGGGAAGAAAGAATGGAGGATCGGGTAAGAAACTGACATCTGATTCTCTTTGAGGATATGGTAGGGCATCCAAAATAAGAGTAGTCGTAGAGGAATGATATTCTCTAAGGACTGGGAATCCAAGATAATAATAGTCCTGGAAGGACATACCCTCTGAACACCTAGGTGCGGTATGTTCCTTGAGAGACAATGATGATGGTGTATATAAATCATTGGCCTTTGCAGCACTGTGCTCTAATATTTTGGACAGATAGAGTTGTTATTAAATGCCTTGGTATGTGACAATTTTAGATGATATGATGCTAAATAGATGGGTTACCAATCTGACTCTTTTTATGAAATTTTTTTAGATTGACAATGTCCGAGTACCTTGTATCGATTATGAATACATCCCTAGTTAAGAGGGAGTGTTGAAATATGTAACTAGGTTCGGTATTCATAATGACGCATGTAATCATGATTTTATATATTTAATGAAAAGAGAAAAATAAATTTATTATTGTTCTTCATAAGGCATGGGTTTCATGCTTAAGAAAAATTTATTTTTAGGTCAAGAACCCATTTAGTGCTTCTAGGTTTGTCGTAAATTCAATTGAGTCATTGTCATGTATTGAAGACCCATTTGGGCATGTTACATAGTGTAAAGAAAAAATTATTGAGTCAAAATAGAGTCAAAATATCCTCCAAGACCTCATCATGGAACAAATATCATGTTGGCCTACATAAAGCGACAAGTTGGCCTAAATATAACAATTCATACCCCTCAAAAGGCTATATATAAGAAGGAACACAACCTCATTTGGAAACTCTCCAGCAATTTCGATCTCCTCAAGATAGAAGATGGAAAAGGACGAAGAAGAAAAAGGAAAGAAAGATAAAAGCTTTGGGCCTCTCTCTCTCGTTCTCGTGTTAGGGTTTCTACATTTGCTAGGAAATTTGAAGTTATAAAGAGTTGTTGGGAAAGTCAAAGTGCTGGAAAACTGTAGGGTAAAAATTCTAGAAGAGTTTGCTAGATAGGTAGAAGTTCCATAATACTTTGCTGGGTAGTTTGAACTTCCATAAGAATTTGCTGGGCAAGTCAAAGTTGTAGAAGGATTTGATGGATAAGTTGACGTCCCAGAAGAATTTGTTAGGCAGGTCAAAGTTGCAAAATAATTTGCTTGGTAGGTTGAAGTTACAGAAGAATTCGTTGGGCATGCCAAAGTTGCGAAAGAATCTGTAGGGAAGTCAAAATTTCATATGTTGCTGTAAATCATTGACTTGGTCTTGGAGGTTCTTGGTCAAGGGACATAGGTTTTGGAATATTTAAATTGAAGGTCTATAAGAAGAGAAGAATTATTGTAGGTTTTCCTCTCATTTGGAGTGGTTTTGTCTCTAGATGATCACATATATCTTGTGTCCTTTTTCTTATTGTTCTTTATGGTTTCATAGTTGTTTGATGAAGAGAATACTAACAGTAATCAAGAAAAAGAAGAAATATAATCAAGTTAAGTAAAAATCACAAACAATTATCAAGTTAAGATAAATCATCTACTCTAATTGTCCCTATGTTTCTTAACAAAAATTAAGGGTTACCCAACATTCTCATCACATCCTAAAGCTCCCCCCTTTAATAGGAGGTTTTCTTGGTATCTTTCCATTAAGGCGTAGAAGACACCATCCAACCACTGTAATTGGGTCATCATTTATAGGAGAAACCTTATTTGGGACACCTCCCCATCAAGGAACCACTTTTACTACCCCTGTAGGGATTCCACATTCTACTCCCACAAGAAACCCTATTTCTTCTCGAAGAAACGTCTTTCAAGCTACATCCCCAACTCATATCACTATGGCCAATAACATTAAAATCCCACTTGTTACTTCTTTGAATATACAATATTTAACTAATATCACCAATTATCCAATCACTCATAATCAAACTTAGCCCCCTATTCCGACCAGGCTACCTTCGAATATTCCCAAATTTTAAGAAAAGAAAGGAGAAGATCTCACTAACTAGATCATGACCTATCATTTGTGGTGTTCATCTAATAGAATCATTGAGGACTCAGTTTGTCTGATGCTATTTGAATGCACCCTCATGTTCCTTATCACAAAATTGTATGTGAGCGAGGCATCTGGTTCCCATCACATGTGTAAATCTCTAGCTCATTCGTTCCTCACCTTTTTTTCGACTCCCAATGCGATATGACATTGGGTTAGAATTGTTGAACCACTTTCAGAAAACCATCTCCACTCATATTTCAAACCATATCCATGAGTGATGAAATTTTCATAACCTCTATAAAGTCAATTAATAGAATACCATCACCTAGATTTCTTTTTGAAATCCCTTATGTCAGCAATTACAAAATATGTGGTTGCAACCATGCCTCAGACAGAGGAAGAACCTATCACCAAAGCTCAATAGTTTGATCTCATCTATACTCAATCAAGATACCTATAGACAATCCTACATGATTCTCCCCGTTTACTTCCTTTTGCCCAAGACAAGCAAAGAGCATTAAATGTTGCAAACAATTTGATCGAAATCATATAAAAGAATCAACCTAGTAGCACATTCCAACTGTTTGGAAACATATACAATCGGCCACCGCATTTCCAATCCTTTGGAGGTCCAAACCCAACAAAAATCCCAACCATCATAGGGTATTATGCCCATGAATCAGTGCACTTCCAAAACCCCCCCATGCACTGGAACCAATACCCTACTATACCAAGTAACTAATACCCTCCCACATAGACTGGCCAATATCCTCCTCACACTACAAAGGGTGTGTCAACTCCCTAAACTCCTTATATCAGGACAAGGAAATCAATTTTACCCTTTCCATGTACATCAAAAAACTAACCCGTCACCTTCACCTAATTCACGGGTTAATTTCGTGCAACCTTCTTTCACCCAACAACAATGGGCATTTGAAAACCTCAACACTGTTAATCCTCCAAAACCCAAGAAAAATAAAGGAGAGAGAAAACCAAATGGGGAAACTTTATAGGGGGGACTACCAACCTATGTGTGCACTACCATGGGGTAACCCCCCAACTTCAATCAAACTCAAGGCACAAATAACCCAGAAAAACCAAATAAAAATGCTAGCCTTTGAACCAACCATGCATGTGTTATTGTGGTAGAATACGGGTATTACACCCATCATTTTCCTCAACTTCCAAGATTGAGAAAAATGAAAGAGGCCAGGGGTAAGGGGGCACAGACAAAAAACCAACAGTAATGCATAACTATTTCCCCCAGCAGGGCGTAGTACTCACACAACATGAGACTTCCCCTCACTAGCACCAAAACCTTGCCAAGGGCAGTGCTCAAGACCCAAAAAATTGTGACATTTTCATGGTGAGAGAAGATATTCTCTTGCAAACATGAAACCAAGATTATGGAAATCCTCTAGAAACTAACCCTTCCTCATCATCTAACACTACTTCTATGCCACTATTGATGATACCATGACCCCTTATTGAACATACCCCATGAATGGTCAAAGGGTCTTTACGTTGTAATGCCCATAACTCAAAGGAAACTACTAGCTATAGCATCATTGATGATTTAACATAGTATCTTTTAGATATGTTAGCATTGGAGGTCTTTCAAACCTTTCCAACCCAACAGAAATCTATACATTTTACATTGGGTACAACTGACCCTTTTGATTCATAATTGATGGTCTTTGATTTGGACAATGCTTCACTGTGACTCCCATCAATCGTTGCATTTTATATACCAGTCACTATCTGGAACATCACCATCCATAGATGCATCGTAGATGAGGGGCCATCCACCTGTATAACTTAAAAATTAGTTTTGTAGAAACTAGGATCCCCTGAACTTACTAATTCCCCTATTACATTAATGGCTTATGATGGACATCCCTCCACACCCATTAGATTTTTCCAAAACATCTCAATGGATATTGCTGGTAAAACGTTACTCATAGACACAGAATCCCTCAATGTCTGGTTAGCTTACAATATCTTACTTGGTCACAAATCTATGTATTCCATAAATGTAGTAGCATCATCAATATTTCATATCATGATGTTTCCCCATGAGGGAAGGATCATCATCATTGATCAACTCAAATACAAAAATAAATAGAAACCTACAACTCATGATGGATTTTTTCCACTCATAACATCCCAAAATGAGTTTATCCCTTTCTACACTAAAGCAGGCTCAGGAGTATTCAAAGCATCATTGCTCCAAGGGACATACCTATGAGACCCAACTCTACCTAAGCTTATTACCACAACCTCGATATGTATGACAAGTTCATCAAACACTACCTAGTCTCAAGAACCAATTAAGGACACACACAATGTTGTGGCTACAGAGTCCACGTTCCTTCCATATGCCATAGCCAAAACACCTTTCTTTCATCCCCCACCCTCTTTTTTATCACACCAAGTCATGGAAACAATTACTTTTCCCAATATGGCTTTTTCAATCCATGTTTGATATTTGGCCCCGCATGCCATGTCAACAAACCTAAGTATAACTTCAACTGGAATGAATTTTCCTTTAGCCACACCTCAAGGAACCATACCTATAGTGACACCAATAAGCGCCACCAAAAATGGAAAAAGAAAGGTAAGAGGTTAAAAACCCCAGCTAGTTCCTCTTTTAGGATACCTCCACCATGTGCATTACACGAGGTATCAAGGAACCTTACCAATCTATGCCCAGAGTTAGAAGAGTTAAAATCCCTGCTTCATGCCCCTTAGGCACCACTGGTCTCACCTCAACCTCATGGGGATAAGGCCACATCAACATGTAATAAGGAATTATGTACTAACCATCCATGTGCTATATGCGCACAACACATACACTACACACATAACTATCCAAATCTCCCTTGCTACCAGGATGTATTGGAAGCTCTCACCCAAAATAATATTGTCACATCATCACTCACCAACACCTCAATGGAAGATGATGTGTCTCATATCATCTATTGTGTCATCGAGGAAGAATATTCATGCTCATATTCCCCTTGCACCCATTTTCACACAACGTCCCATCATACAAGGAGGTAGCTAAAATAAATGCCACCTCAACTTGCCTACACATATTCTTTATGTGATGAACCTGGACACCTGATTAACCAGTGTTACCATTTGCAAGAACTTAAGAAGTGGCACCATGATCTTCAGTTTTTCCCTAGCAACAAACCAACAAACAAGCTCCATAGTTATTGTATTTTCACATGAAACCATCACACTTGGCTTTTCCCACACCTCCCTTGATTCTGAGAGGCATGGGCCTATTTACACCAACATAATTATGGGTCCTCAAGACCTCTTCAAATGGATTCATAGCCTTAGACTAGTCAATGGCTTGCACCTTCCACTAGCACCCCACCAAGACCTTTATCAACAACTATAAGAGATGTCACAACACAAGAAATATACCACATTAGCACACGCATTCACAATCTAATCAACTTAGCTCCCAAGACCCTAGACCCTTCCCATGGCTACCCTCAGGAATCCATAAGGGAGATTATCCCACCACCTAGCATTGATGACACACAACACCATATGAAATTAATTTCCTCATCTGTTGGAACTCTGATTCGTGTCATCTTCTCTTCATATTTTGGTGTTGAGACTTCTTTTCCCATTGCAAAGGTTGCACCACTCTTCATTGTGTGGGCTAATTCAATCTACATGTTGTCCACATCAATGGGTTCCACGATAATGACATTTGAGTCATTTTTTTGCTCATCATCTAGCACCACTGGGCAGCAGTCTTTGCCTCATGACCCCTCATAGCCACTTTCATCATTAGAAAATATTTGTCACTCAGATGAAGATACTGAAGAGGCCATGATGAAACATGAGTGTCCTTGGGGTGCCATGCACCATCACTCTTTCTTTTTATGAAAAAAATCTTTCACATCTATTGAAGAACCACCCCATAATATTTTTTTAGTAGAAACAAAAGACATTTTGCCACCAGGGAAGGTAGATTGGTTCAAGAATCCCATTTCCACATCAGATGCATTTCAGGAGGGAAACATGTCTAACATTTCACCCACCATTAAGGTAGATATATCGAGAAAAACATGAATATTCGAAGAAATGTCATTAGGGACAATATGTTCTCTCGAAGAAATTGCCTACTACAAAGCCTTGTTACAGGGATACAGGGACATTTTCACACAGTCATATTTGGAGATGCTTGGTATCAGCCCTTCGGTTATGGAACACCACACTAATGTGTTGCTTTATGTTTGCTGAGTTAGGAAAAAGAAACATCAACTCCACCCATTTAGAGAACCCATAAGGTGTGCCTTCCTATGTTTCTATTACATCTTACTTTCTAGTTTGCATATTTTTATAGATAAATGTTTTCACTTGGGGTATTGGCTTTCAAAGTTGCAAGACAACAACACCTTCATAGCAAGCTCATTCTCCCAGTTGCAATCGATAGTTATGGTATCATTCTTCACTAAACATGATATGATTCCTCCAAAGCTTTGCATATTGTGCCATCATTTATTTGAAATAAACCATAGGTTTGACCATCTCAACCATGTTTACCATCACCTTCCACTTTCACATGGTAACTGTATAGGTTAGTTGATATACCTCATCTACATTGATTAACCCATCTCATAGCTCCTTTCACACTATCAGTATCCATGTCCACCCCCTAGGCCTAGGAGCCATTTCATATGGGTGATAACATGGAGTTGGGTTAGACTTTTTGGAGAAATGAGGGTGTGTTTTGGTGGAAAACAGATGCTCAATCAAGCAATTTTAGGCACTCGATCGAGCAATTTTGAAGTGCTCGATCTAGCTATTGACGTGTTTAAAAATAACTTGATAGAGTGTTTAAGAAAACCCTCGATCGAGTCGTTTTCTAAGCCAAGTTAAAGGCTCAAATGAGAGTTATGGCTCGATCAAACACTTTGGCTCAGTTGATAGTTATTTCTTATTAAAGCACTAGCCGCGACTTGTGTAAGTCATTTTTCTCAGACCGCGAGAGGAAAAGGAGTTCGACGAAAGATTTCTAAGCTCGATCGAAATGGAGGAACTCAATACATCTACTCATCAACCCTGCCAACGACCCAGAGGCTCAAGCTGAGGTAGGTTTCCTATCATTTTTGTCTCTTTTATTTATTTTTTTCTAAAAAAAAAATAAATTAATTTGAAAAAAAATCTAACATAAAAAAACTACAAAAAACAATAACAAAAACCGCCATGAAAACAACAAAAAAAAACCACAAAGAGAACCCTTCAAAACCACAAAAAAACCTTTAAAATCACCAAGAAAACCCTCGAAGACAAAAAACAATTTAGAAAACCACCAAGAAAACCCTTAAAAACAACAAATAAAATTTTAATTTAGGTTTTAATTTTTCTTTTTTTTATTTCATTGTATACATTTCTACAATGGTAGCATTTTTTATAATATTTTCTATCGTAAATATATATATATATGTATTAATTAATTTACATTTTAAAGTCCTAGGAATTTAGTGAAATAATTTTTCAGAAAATTGAACTTTTGTTATTAAAAATGCATTTTAAATTTCAAACAAATTTGACTGGAAATATGCCCAAACAAATTCGAAACAGAAAACAATTTAACTATAAACAAAAGATAAATAAATTAGGAGCTTTAAATTGACATAATTAATATGGTTTCTCATGGTGAACCTCTATTAAATCAAATAAGAAATTTTATTTCATTTTTATTTTAAATTTAAATATTTTATATTTTTAAATATTTTAACTAATAAATATAGTAATTTTTTTTATAAAATTAATTGTACTTAAATTAAATATAAACTAAATTAAAGTCCAAAATGTTTTTATTATTTAATTAAATTTTTTAACTCTCTCTCTCTCTCTCTCTCTCTCTATTATAATATATTTATATATATATGGCAAGTTGTAAGCTTATAAAATAACTATATACTATTATATATATAACAACATAACTATATATAATTATATAACATAGCATAGCATCTAACATAACTATATAAGTATATATGTCTGTGGGTGGTAGCACACATGGCAAAAAGCATGTGGTCAAGCCCTTTTAAATCCAAGTGATTGGAAGTTCAATCCCCTAGACATGTCTCACAAGTCGAACCTACCAAACAAAAAAAACCATATAACTATATATAACATAGTTATAGCTATAAAATCTCTCTCTCTCTCTCTCCCTCTCTCTCTCTCTCTCTCTTTCTCTCTCTCACACACACATACACACACATAACATTTAACATAATTTTACAACTAGTTATCATAATGTGCTCTTTATAATAACATAAGATGGCTGATCTTCAACAAATTTTTAACACTCGATTTGATCTATAAACTAGATTTTTCCTTAAAATTTCCATTACTCAAATTTTTAGAATTATTTAATATAATGATATGACAACTATATATCTCTTAGTTCCCATCTTCCTAAATCTTTTATGTTAGTAAGGATTTTGTAACTTACACTTCCTATATTTTTATTTAACTATATAACACAGCATAGCATAACTATAACATGTGTGTGTGTGTGTGTGTTCGTGTGTGTTCAAGTTTCAACAATGCATCATTGATACATACATTAAATCCATGATGAAAAGTGCATTTAAAGTGAACATATAAGCACTTTGGCTATTTTCTAATTTGTACCATATTGTTTCATTACAAAGTGTGTCATACCAAAAACATTGTCTTCATATGCTTGCGCTTAGTACATGTTATGTGTCAAAATCAAACATTATAAGAACTTGTCTTATGGAGTATTTGGTTGGCATGAAGTTTTATTAGTTTTGCAAATAGGTTTATTTCATTTTTTTTAAATATTTACATATTTATACTCTATGAATAAAATTCATTATTTATAAATGGGAAAAAGTGTAAGTTAGATTCGTTCACATTTTTTTATTGTGTTTACATGGAACTAAAGACTTTGCTTGATAATTTAAAAAACAAAACACTTTATTTACTTTAGGATTTTAGCCTAGATTATTTTGTTTGAGTTTATAAATGATTTTCTTGTCAACATTCTTTCTATGTCAACATTTGTTTCATGGATTAGTTTATATGTATTACATGTAAATTGTAGAGCCATCTCCCATACACTCCCCAACTGTAGCCCTTCGGAGTGTTGCGGGATTTGTTATACATGGCCAAGCTAGATCACATAGCCATACTAGAGTTTTTGTTCCATTCATATATCCTCCCTCTAACAACAATCATAGTTTCAAAGGTAGTGTTCATGTCTTTATTGATGATCTTGCTACAAATAGTGGGCCTTCTTCACCAGTTGTAGGTATACATCTTTCATTTTAAATCCTCTTTAAATTTTATGTGTTTATGTCTTGAAATAATTTTTAAATCGTCTTCAACTAATGTGTTCGAATTTAATGTATATGGTATTATGTGTCTTGTTTGTTATATATATTAATTTTTTCTTATGATTTGTAGACCTTCGATAAGGGGAAGACAAGGATCAAACTGCAGCGTCATTCCCTCCATGCAAGAATGCTATAACTCTTATCATATTTCAAGATTTTAGGGCCCAACATCACACGAGAGCTAGATAAAATCTTTACATGTTCACCTACTAGACGTAGTTTGTCTCTGATGCTAGATAGAAGCAATAGGTTGATTGAGATATTCCAGAGGGCGGGCCCTCAAAGCCACATGATATATTCCGTACATAGGATCAGGAGGCCAGAGGTTAGAGGCCCGCATACTTGGGAGGTGGTGAAAGGCACCACCAAGAACATTGATATTCATGGGGAGTTATTTGACATCCCTTTGGACTATCATGCTAGACATGTTAACCCAATTCCGCTAAAATATTTTAAGAATATTGATGTGGCCCCTTTTGTTTATAATCGATTCATTACAGCTTAGGGCCAGTCCCCCCAGCATGACCAAGTCCTCATTTACTTTTCAAAGCATATATATGCAGAGTTTGTGCTACATATGAGGCTAGATTGCACGAGCACTGGATCTAAGTTTTATGGACTCATCTTGGGACGTAGTTAAGAACATGTTGTGGGTTGTAGGGACCCTGTGCATGTAGCACCACATCTGAGATTGTTTCCACAACCATATTGGAGCGTTGTATTGCTAACACAACTATATCAGTTGTCATAGATTTGCTCTAAGACTAGGCATACCATTGACGATAACATGTAGAGGAAATTGGCCATTACACATGTCACATTGCATGGAGAGATGAGAAAGCCACCTTCATTTCCTTGTGACCCACCAGTTGCATTACATGATGATTCATATCTCAAGAGTCTAGGGCATGACCAACTTTTGGCATATACACATACCTATCATGATATCATCCATGACACTTGGAGGATGCATGGCCAACATGACATAGACTAGGTACATATATATAGGATTTTTAACTCTTATTGTCAAATTATACATTATTTATATTAATAAGTTTGTATCAGATTGCATTTATATTAATAATTTCATGATAACATTAATGCATATCCCAACTATAGAAATGATCTTCTGAGGTCATATGAGGGGGTAGTTGACTAGCAAAAGTAGCCTCCTCTAGTGCATGTTGCTACAACTTAGTCTCCTCCACCTCATAACGCCCATAGAATAAAAATTGTTGTGAATTTTTTTATTCCTAATATTTCAACATTTTTTTAAGTTACATGTATGCATGCTAATTAATTTGTAGATTAATTATAATTTATTTTTTATGTTGTGTACACAAGCCCACATGTAGAGAGGTGTCGATGCTGTAGTTATGTGGACACATGAGTGGGATGTTAGGTATAGAGTCATTGAGCCATAGACAGGGGAGCACCAAACCTAGATTGATCAGACCCCCATCCCACCTGACTTCCATTTTCACTTGACTAAATCACAGGTAGGGAACTATTTAAATGCATAGTTCAAAATCATTTATTTCCATATCACTTATTTTGTACAAATAATGTTCTAATTAATTTGAAATTGAATTTGTTATATTGCATTTCCAGATTATGGATGCTCACTCTACACAACGGAACACACATAAGAGCTCTAGAAGCGATAGTTTCTAGAGTGGATCATAGATAGTTTGTATGTTTTCAAGCCCATTTCATAGGGCACATTCACATGTGATGTACACACTTTGTATATTTTCATACATGGACAGTTTATGGATGCATGAACATTATTTCAATTTATCGATGCTTATTATTTCAATTTGTGGATGTTCATGTCTAATGTAATTTGTATATATTTTCATATGGATAGTTTATTATCATATATAACTAACAAGATAACAATTTTGACTTCTTAGGAAATAAACTAAGAAAATAAGTACAATATTAGACTATGATGCAAGTCACTTTGATATTTAAAATGAACTAAAATATATTTTCATGGTTCATTAAAAAAACAAAAATAGGATTGAAATACATTTTAAATTCAATTTCAAAAGATATCTTCAACTAGTAATGTTCAACTAATAAGTTTTATTGAATTTTGTTTCTTTTGAGGTCATCTACAGGATATTAGCCATAACACATGATATAAGTCATATGTATTGGAATTTACTATACCAAAAAATAATTAATGATATGTTTTTAGATAATTCTATATAATTTTACAAACATTCCTAAATTTCGTTGGCTATCAGATATTCCAATCAATTGCTCAACTTAAGACATTCAATTAAGAACATTCAAGAAGTAAAATTTTACAAAATAGCGATTTTGAACTCTAGTTTCATAGACTAAGAAAACAAGTACACTCTTACTATGATTCAAGTCACTTTGATACTTAAAATGAACTAAAATATATCATGTACATAAATTTAATATTGAAGTTTTAGAAAGTGTCTTTTAGTGCAGTCAATGTGTTAGTGCTCAAATCTACCTTAGGCTGAAATAAGGTAAAACTCAAGGCTACATCAAACCATGCTCAGCCTCGTAGCTAGCCCTACGAGGACAGGAGAGGGCTCTCTCCGGGTCAATCTCGGCTAAAGGTGATCAATGAGGCTCTAGATGACTAAATTGATAACTAATTTTAGGCTAGGTATGAATTACAAGGAGTTTGAAATTGATTTTTTGAAGTTTTGTTGAATTCAAGGGAAAGGCAATTTTGGGTGCGTGGATGAGGCACAGTTTTTGCAGAGGTCTACTTGGGGCAAGGTAGGCGATTGTCTTGATGCTTTTAAAGAGAATGAATAGCTAGATCTGACTGGTGAGAAGTTAAGGAGAGTAAGAAACTTTCAAGGATTCTCCATAAACAGATGAAAACATGGAAAATCAAACAAACTTAAAGGCAGAGCATAGCAAATTATGGATTCTACCTTAACACTTCATTTGTTCAGTTGCAGAAGATAAGAGAAGGAAAGTGATACACATAAACAACTTACAAATACTGAAAGAAGCACACCATCAACACATAAAGCCACATGAATCCCAAACAGTGCTGCAAAACCCTGGTCTTTCCTTTGCCAAAAATGTAGATAAAATATGTACAATAGAGTGTCAAGCTATTCCCAAGAGTCCAACCCTGAAAATGACTAAGAAAATACATAATATAGGCAAGTCAACCCATTCCCTTGCCTCAAGGGGTCGAGTTCATCATCCTAGGAGCTGTTTCAACCAACTCTAAACAAAGCACTACAATCTAGGTAGTCAAAACAACTTGCCTCTATAAGGTAGGAAACCAATTCATTCATTAAATTTTCACTTTTTGGTGAATGAATCTTCTAGAACAAGTAACTAAGTGTCAAAATAACATCATGTTTCATTAATGACATCAAGAGGATTCAAAAATTACATCACAAATCAAAACTAGTCAAACTGGCCAAATTTCTGAGCTGGAAGGTGAAAATTTGACCAAAAATCTCTATGCGTCGCGCGCCTGAGCTCTATGCATCACGCGCCTTTTCGCCTACGTTTGGGGCACTTGTAGGTGTCCAAATTAAGTTCAGATTGGCTTGCTGGAAAACCCTGTCTATCTACTTTCCAACCTAAGTGGAATTTTCCAATTTGGTGTCCATTTTCCCCTCCAAAAGTGCATTCTCCCAAGACTTCTTCCTGTGTGTCTAAAAAGGGGCAGTGAGGTCATTGTTTGCATGTTTTTTGACCTTTTGGGGACTCAAAACTTGCCCAAATTTCTTGTCCAAGTACCAAAATTCATGATTTCTCATGAAAAATCCAAAACTGTAAGCCATTTGTCATTTGGACCTCCCAATCCTATGTGTCGCGTGAGGCGCGCGGCGCACAGGGAAAGTGCGGTGCACTGGGCTTGAGGCGCGCGACGCATAGAGCCTGTGCGTAGTGCCTTTTTGCAGGAGAATTTTGGAGGCCTTCCTGGTGTTGCAATCAGGCACAGGATAGCTCATTGGAAAGGTGTTTGAGTTGAATTTCCAACCCAACTAGAATTTTTCAATTTGGAGTTCTTTTGCCTTGTCAAAAGTCAAATCTCCCACGACTGGTCAAAATGTGCCAAATGAAGCTGCCTCAAGGCAGACTGCTGTTGCAGTAAACTTTTGAATGCCTTCCTCAGCTCCAAATTGAGCTCATGATAGCTCATTGGAAAGATCTGTTTGTCTAGTTATCTTTGACTCATCAAGAAAGTTATTGGGCCAACCAAGCTAGGAGAAAACTTGATTTTCCCATGGTCACTTCAAAGGTGCATCAATTCTCCCGAGGCGATTGTATTTTTGACATTTCTCTAAAACCATGACACCTGTGTAAAAAGGGAGGGAGGTTTTTCTTCTTTGGCATGTTGTGGACAAAAACCTCTCTTAGTTTTCCAAAGTTCATCTTTGATTGCTCTGAAACATCTTTCGAGTGAAACTTATCCCGATGTGTGAAACAAGGGATTTTGTCGAAATGAAGTGAAATGAAGGGGATAAGGGGCTTCTAAATTCTTGGGGAAATTTTTGGAAGTAGGGAGGGATGTTAGCAAGTAGGGGAAAGTGGAATTTCAGATATTGAGTGAGGGGAAGGGGTCCAAAAGGGCAAAACACAAACCTAGCCTAGAAAATTGCCAAGTTGTGGCAAGAAACTAGGGTTTGTGCAAAAATGAGGAATTTGGGGGATCTCAGTAATGGGAAGTGTTTAATAAGGTACATGAAGGATAGGGGAAGGTGTATGAACATCTGGATGCAAGTTTTGCTGATGATTTGGCCATTCAAGAGAAATTGCCTTCAAAACCCTAGGAGAGGGAAATGAACCTTGCCTAGGCACAACTGAGGCATGAACAAGGTGTAAAATGACCCAATGGAACCTGACATGATGATAAAAACCTTTTGAATGATGATAGGCTCAGCTGAATAGTGACATGGACCAACATTTGGACAACTTTGACAGGGGTAAAATCAAACCCTAGACCTAATGCTTAGTGACCAAATTTTGCTTGAAGACTCACTGAAATGACAAAATTTGACCTGGACACCATAAAATCACTTTGTAAGAGCATGTTTGGTCACGGGAGGAAGGCTGCAAAGACTGACACTAACACAATGTATGTTAATGTAAACAATTAATGATATGTTTCTATAACTTTATGCGCTTTCCTAAATTTACTTATCTATCCAAGTATTTCAATCAATTCTTTATCTTAAGATGTTTAATTAATAACATTCAAGAAGAAAAATTTAACAAAATAACAATTTTAGCTGTAAAAGTTGGCTTGTAGAAAGTGTCTTTTAGTGCACAATCAATATATGTTAAATTGCAACGATTTTAATTTAGATGTCAAGATGTAAACTACAAATTAGTTTTATTCGATTTTATTTCTTTTGAGGTTATCTAAAGAGCTTAATAGTTATATATATATTATATATATATATATACATACATGCATCAATTATATATATATGATATATATTATATATATTATTATATTATATATATATATATATATATATATATATATTATATATATATATATATTATATATATAATTTGTTTCACTTTTTAGATTCCAATATGATGCATGTGTGTAACTCTTTCCATGTTTTATATGAAACTGATACATGACATATTTATTAATAACATAAAAACATTTCAATGTTGTTTATAACCTAGATAGTTGAATTCTGATTTTAAGTAAAATAATATATCAACTTCGTTGTTACATATTGAAATAGATTTTCTAGAAACCAAATGTATGACATTTATATAGATCTATAAAATTTCTTGCATGCTCAACATGAATACTATACACATAACATTTAAAATATTTAAGATCAAAATTTTTAATTAAATCTAAATCTTAATCCTTATTGATTCTAAATTTTAATTAAATATTAGATCTATGGGGTTCATATAACTTATCCCTAAAAATAAAAACTCCTTGAAATTTGGCGTACTTTAGGAACTTAAGAACCTCAAAGAAACTAAAGATTATATAAAATATATGTACACCATTATGAAATCCATCCTAGACAAGAGGGAAACATTTCTCCATTCAAAATTACAAGAGTATTCAACTGCCACATTTATAGATTACAAAAATCATACAATTGAGATCTCTTATACTAGATTAGATTACACTTGACTGCTATAGACTAGACATCAACGCTTTCCATTTTCATCATATACTCATCTTTCCAATGGCTCATAGGAATGCAACTCTCCATAATACATTCATGGTCTGATTTTGCCATCTTCCATCTCCTTGTTTCACCTTTTTTTTTTTTTCTATCAGATTGATTCCAGATGCTATAACTAGATCACTATCTTGACAAGATAGATATTCAGGCATAAAATCTCTATAGATGATATGATAAGTATGTTTTTTAACCTTTTCAAAAAAATGTCCCATTATAAATATGCCACCAATTTGGTATGTGAATTTTCTATCTTCATGTGGTCTCACCAACCTATGTTTCAACTATCCACATCACATCAAATAGTATGCCACATTCCCTTTGTTTACTATGGGGGTATGAAAAGAAAAACATCACCTACAACGAAAATACAAAATATGTATTAGCTAAATACATTCAATATTTCAATTTATAGACAGAATTTTTAATGATAGATGGGCCATGTACCTTACCTTATAAGCTCATAGACTTGATCATGATCAGGTGAAACGATGGCCTCTTCATCATGCATCTCTTTCCATGAATGAATTGTAATAATTGTGGTGAAAATTCCATTTAATAAAAGTTAAAAACAATAACAATAGTTGATGGGACACTTTTTCCAAGATGAATATTGGAAAAGATGTCCTAGGGTATGTTCATTTGGTTGCTTATGGAAAAGGCAATGTCTAAGGATTTGGAAAGGAAAAATGGCATTTTTGGCACATTTATTTATGCAAATAATGGAAGTTAGGAGAAAAAGGAGGTGAAAGGTCACATGTTGCATGTAAGGAGGAAAATGAAGAAAAAATAATGGAAAATGAAGAAAATAGAGGCCTCATTCATAAAAAGGCTTCTAAGGATCAGTTGGTAACCTTTTGTGAGTTGAGTTTTTGGAGTGCTCTAATTATTCTCTTTCTCTCTCTCTCACTTGGACACTTAGAGTTTCTTGGAGAAATCTTGGCATTCAAGTGAGAAAGGAAGGATCAAGCAGCTATACAAGGCTTCATTGTAGGTATCAACTTGCATGTGTAATTTCGTTGCTAGATTTGGCATTCATGGCATTACATGTGGTTCTTTTCTATCATGGCATGTGTTTTTCCGGGTTTAACAGTGTTTTCAACCTAGCAACCATGGTGTGATGGGGTTCTCATGTTTTGGTTGAGCTGGATTTCTGGATGCATTCGAAGTAGAGTGGGGTGGATCTCCAAATGATAGAGAATATTCCCTAGTGGTCCCTAAACTAGACTGTGGATCACGGTAAAGCCACTAGTCTAGTAACCCCTAAGACATATTGTGGGTTGCAGTAAAGCTAGGATTGTGTTGCCTTGGTGGGCCTAGGAATCTTTGTTGATTAATGACAGGATATATGGTAAAGCCAAGAGGTGGTTTGCTCTTTGTTGGGCTTATTATTCCTAGTTTTGGGATATGTAGTAAAGCCTTGAGAGTGGGCATCGGTTTAGGGCCTAGTGTTCCAATTTTGGGTTGCGGTAAAGCTTGAGAGACTATGAGATAAGAATATTACTCATGGTGTAGGTGGAGAAATCCAGTGGCATCCATGCTGTTTTCCCTACTGATTAGGTGGAGATCACGGTAAAGACTATTTGGATGTGTTCATTGTGTTCGCCTAGTGACCTAGGATGGATTATGGTAAAACCTGATTTCTATTAATGAGGGTGAGGTGGTTTAGCCTCGGTATGGCTTGGTTGGTTATTTTGGTTTGAATCCCACATTCATGTTTGGAATATGGCACAAGGGTGAATGGTTGAAGAGAAATTTGGCTTAGCCATTCTATGGGTGGATGGAATGTGGTAGTCCCATCTCTAGTTGGTTTAGTGCATTCATTAATGAGAATTTGATTCCCTTGATTTCCATGTGCAAATGTATTGATGTATATTTGGATTTTGATGTTTGCTATGTTTATGGTAATTATGTTCCTATTATGATGGTTATATGCAAATTTTATAAAGTAGTTATGTATGGCTCTAAACATGTTTTTACTTGTAAATGAATGGATAATGTATCTATGGCCTAATAAATGGTCACACAGAAAATGACATGAGGGAATAATGGTTCATAGCAATTCTTAGATAAGTATGAGATCCCTACACTTAATTATGTTGCTTACACCTATAGGTTACATATTGAAGATATGTTTGATGAAATACCTAGCATGGCTAGTAGGGGTTTGGTTATGGTCGTCTTCAGCTTATTGCTTTTCCGTCATTGTTTCCCTATATTTTTAATGATTTCAAGCTATCACTCCATTATGGGTAGTGGCCTAGGATCTGAGCTTGAAAAAGTGGCTTGAATCCTAGGGTTGCTGGCACATAACTGGAAATTTTGGTCCCTGGTCACTGGCAAGAAATCCTATGAGAGTGACTTTAGGTTTTTGATCACTCCCTTGACCATAGCATGAGAGTAACTATGTCCTAGAAGATCCATAAAAACTTTGGGACCCAAAGGTAGGTTGTTTGAGTGGCTGACTTGTCCCCTAAGGGTCTTGTTGATGATGTTGGATGGCTTTATGTGATGTTTCCATCAATTCCACTTCCTTAAAGTCACATAGGAAGTTGAATATGATCATATTATCCTCTCATCTCATGTTTACCTAGTTGGAAAGCTTACTTGGGTGGATGTGGGAGTAGGGTGTTACAGACTGGAATCAGAGCATGGTTCACCCCTCAGACTGGATAGGTAGTGTGTGTTGGCCATGCATGCATGTCAATTGCATGTGTGTCTCTTACACTTTCATTTCATGTGCTTGTTGGATTGGCTTGATGATTGATTATGGTTGGAGTATGGTTATCAGGGAGAATTTGGTATTGATTTCTTGAAATGTATTGGTCATGAGTATATGACTGGTTACATATTATGACATGTCTCTTACATGTTGATTTTATGTCACCTACTAACATCCTTGTATGTCAGGTTGCATTCTTGTATATTTGATTACATGTATCAATCTTATAGGTTGATTATAAGAATTGATCGCTTATGCTCAACTATGCATGTTTATGCATATGTGTAGTTGATTTGGCATTGCTTATGCATGTTGTTGGTTGCATGTGGCAATTTGTATAATGGAGTAATGGTGTTGTCATGCATGAGGTCATAGAATGCATTACGGATATCGCCTTGCATTGATGACTGGACCCTACCTAGAGTGATGTTTATGTGTTGATACATTTATTTGCGTATGTTTATATGCTGTTATGATTAAGTTATACATGTATCATGCTAATTTGGTGATTTTGCAGATAAGGTATCCTCCTCGGGCTATACTAAGTTACGTTTATTTATTCTAATTTGGTTTATCTGACATATTATGCATTTCAGGAAGAAATATCAAATGACTAGCAAGATGGTTGACTACAAAGACTCTCCCTATGAATCAGAAGAGTAGTATGGTGTTTAGAACTCTTCAGATTTGGAAGTTAGTTTAGAAGCTTGAAGGAAGAGATAAGAAGTTATAAGGTAGATAATGACCAGATCATACAGGCAAAAGAGAAGAAAGTAGAAGTTAATGCTATACTTCTTCAGAGTTTGTCATATTTGATGTGACGAGGGTTGTTTCAGATCATCTATGCACATGAGCATACAACTAATGGGGTGTATGGAAGTAGGTCTCCCGGTAGACACAGGTCGGATAGATCTAACATAGTGAGAGATGGCAGGTTGTTGGACACTTTGGATAGGAGAGGTGATGAGTACAAGTACTATTCTAGTTTTGGTTATGATAGACATCATGATCGTCATCGCTATCACCCTTACAGGACAAATGATAGGGAATACTTCCTATATGAATTCAAGAAAGTGAAACCACCTACTTTTGATGGATATATGAAGAAGTTGGAAGATGCAGAGGCTTGGATACTTGGGATGAACAAATTATTTGAGTTACATGATTACAGAGATAACATGAAGGCTAGAGTATTGATCTTCAACTTGAAAGGTAAGGTAGACATTTGATGGGAAGATGTTAAGTGGGTCTGATACATCAGGACAGATGACTTGAGTTGGCTGGAGTTCAAGAGGCTTTTCAAGAAGAAGTACTTGTCATAAAGGTATTACAACATTAAGCCCAAAGAATTATATGAGTTAAAAATGGGATCAATGACAAATTAAGAGATTTGTCAGCGGTTTTCCATTAGACTTTAGAGATCATATTGAGTACGATAAGCCTTGGTCACCTAAGGAAGTCAATGGGAAATTGAAGCATTTCTATGAGCAATCAAAGTTTAAGAATGAATCTCACCATGGATGGAAAGGAAGGGACAAAGGTAAAGGTAAATTGATGCCTAAGAGGACAAGGCCTTTGCATGCAGATGAGAAAGAGAATGTGGAACTGCAAAAGAGATTTAATGTAGATAGATAGGGACATGGGTCACATCAGTAGCAACAACATAGAGGTGAGGGAACTAGTTGGTTGTAGTGTTTGAAATGGAGTAAGAAGAACCTTAAGAAATATTTTCCATAGAATCAAGGTGGAAGGCCTCATATATACATTGCATAGGAGGCACAAGCTATTGGGGATGTTAGTAAGAGAATTCTAGGTATCTATGTGCAGTGGAGAAAAGGTAGGAAGAACACTAAGAACCTATCATTGAGTGTTAGGTCACTATACTACTAGTCTAACCCCTTATTGTTCTTAGTACAACCCCCTTATTATATTGTTGTGCCCATGTAGTCCCCATATTGTTATTATTGTGCCCCATAGAAGCCCACTATTGTTATTATTGTGCCCTTAGATTATTATTGTTATGTTGGCTCTGATTATATTATGACCCCTTAGACTCCTATATAAAGAAAGGAGGTCATGTCATTTGTATCATCCAATAATTTTTCATTTGTGTAATGTAAAGGAGGTTGCCCCCTTGAAGAGACTGAATTATAAGGTGTTTATCTTTCTTTTCTATCTTCTTGTGAGTTGGTTTCATAACATCTGGTATCAGAGCTGTGGATTCTAGGGTTTTGCTGCTCCAAACAGGTCATCATGGAATGTTTGCTATAACTTTTTCGCTACGAAGTTTTAGAAGATAAAACAAAAACCCATTTGAGAAGAAATTGGTCTAAACCTCACATCCAGATTTTAGATCTTGTCTCACTATACTTTAGGAGATATAGTCTAAGACATTTAAGGTTTCTACAAGCTCCCGAATTACATCCTAAACACGTGACCTAGGGAAAATCATCATAACTTTCTCTCTGAGCATCAAATTGAAATTTCATAAGAAGTTGCAGAAAGAGGACTTCTTGTAATTTTATATATATCAGTTTGAAGTACTAAGGTCCAAATAGTGAGACGTGGCACATCATACAAGTTCGCTCTACTGAACTAGTCCATAATTAGGTCACTATGGGAGATTTGGAATAACCCTTTCTTGGATAATCAAATTCTGATCAAAATTGTGGGGTTAGAAAGAGAACTCAAAGAGCTACCACCAGAAGAGATTTCAGAACTTGGAGATCTGAAATTTCATGGTTACAATCATTTCAAGATCAAGCTCCTAAAATCAAGAAAAAGCGAGATGAGGAAGTTTGATGGAAAGGATCTGGTAAACTAGATACTACAGATGGAGAAATATTTTGATCTACATGGTGTACCACTATTAAAAAAGGTATGTATTGAATCTTCATATTTAGAATAAGATTAATTTTTATGGTATAAAGGGCTTTGTTCTTGTAAACCACTTGTTACATGGTCAATTTTCACGAAGGAAATTATAGCACATAATGAGGATACAAAGAGCAACACCTTGTTTAGAGCAACACCACAACAATTGGAACAAAAAAGAGAAAAAGGGATTTGTTACAAAGTGGAAAGAAAAATTATGGCAACAAGGAAGTCTACCCCTCACAAATATAAAGATGGAAGTGTTCTTTCTGCTAGCCTTCCACAACCTACAAGGGTTACACCACAACAATTGGAAGAAAAAAGAAAACATGTCTTTGTTACAATTGTGATAAGAAATACATTAAAGGTCATAAGTGTACTGAGAATAAATTATTTTGCATTGATTGTGTTGAGGACTAATAAAAGGATCAAGAAACGTCAAAAGAAGAGTATATACACTAGGAAACAACCCCAGAGAAAGAAGAAATGAATCCGATCATATCTTGTAAAGCATTGGAAAGAATTACTACTCCTCAAACTCTTAAGATAGAAGGACACATCAAGAAGAAAAAGGTTTAAGAAGTTGTTGAAGCTCCGAAAATTGGGTCGACAACAAGGGGGATACTCACCCAGTCCGGACCTTGGTTGACAACTCCTTATCCGTTTGGTATAGTGAGTCCGACTGGGGATAATGGGACCAGTTTCCCAATCTAAGGGTGTGTGTGTGCAGAGTTGGATGTCGCTGATCTAAAGTTCGTATCTAAGCTACTTTAACCTAATTCTATGCTATTGTAATCTAATGAAAACAACACATCTAATTTATGCTAACCCGGGATGTAATTCTTCTATTATGCGATCTAAAGAGATTTCAAATAATAGCTGGTAATAAAGATCATTCAGCAATTATAAGAATATAAATCAGTTAAGATGAACCACTTTGCATAAAAAGTTAGGTAAAACAGTTGTGAACAGTATATCGCATAACAAGTTATTCACACATTAAACATAAATAAATGGTTCCACCGTACAAAAGTTCCAAATGGTAACACAAGCATTCATGTAATAACATATAGACAACTAAAAATTGTATATTGCTTTAAGAATATAAGCAGAAATGATCAAGAGATAAAAGTACCATTTATGACTGGTCCTACTCATAAGCTTCAAGCAACAATGATTTATCTTTCCTTGTTCTAATATTTACTAAGAGTACAGAAGTGCAACATCAGTAGCAGATATCAAATGCAAACATCAATAAATCTCGATCCTTCCATTCATCAAAACCTCCTCTGAGGGTGTAAAAGTGCATGTTCTGAGGATAAGTTTTTGACAAATTTCTAGACCCTTCTCTAAATGCATGAGAAGCGTTTAAATACTACTAACTAAATCTGATAATAAGTTAATTACAAAAAATCAGGATGCGGTTTTCAAATGACCGCCCTTTTTCTAATCTAATTTTTTAAGAAAAAAATAAGAGTCTAAATTAAGCTATTTCTGTATCTGGTCCTTAAAGCTGCATGTGTTCAACATTTGTTTGAGGAGAGCCGGTTGGCTAACTTCTGCTTTGAGCTGTGCTGAGAAAACGGAATCAACGAGCGCTAGCACCACCCTTTCAGTCATATTTTTGATACATTTCACGGTCATCCACTGACTGTGCGGTTTAACCAAATATGTCCAGTAACATTCCCAATTTAATCCCTTTAGTACTTGGATTTCCTTTTCCTTTTCCCGTGCTTTCTGCTTCCAATCCTCCTCTAATTTTGATTTGTTTGGCAAATATCCTAGAACAGTTTCTATGATTAGATTAGCTTTGTGCAAATTCTCATTTATACAGTCAATGAGAATGCTTGTTGTTGTAGCTGCTGCACCTGCCGCCTTTTCTACTTCTTTGATTTGATCATCCCACTTACTAAAGACCAACTCTTTATGATTCTCGTTTATCCTCAGTGCGCCTTCATTAAATAAATCCTTTTTGCCAAAGAATACCTTTACCTTGACCATAGTTGTGAAATTCTGAGCAATTTCATTTAGGTCAAATGGTCTTGCTGGGATTTTAAATAACTGGAGACATGTAATATTCTATATCTCTGTGAATGCATGACCTACATCTAATAGTGAAAAGGCCCCACAAGCCATAGGAAACTGTGGCCATATGGCCTTCTTCTTGTCCTTTAAATCTTTTGTTAGGGCGCCTTCTGAATAGGTTTGATAAGCAATCTCTCGAGCCAGAAGTTTATCGGGGATGTATAAAGGTAGAACATGAGGGGGGACAGTGCTTCCAAAAACTCTAATATAAGTGAATAACTCCTCCCCGAACCATCTTGCGATGGGGATGATATCTATCTGTGCTTCGGGTGAGCACCTTGGGGGGTCTTTATCATATATCATTCTATACAAAGGTAGGATAAAACCGTGACAAATTTGGTAAAAATGTGGAACGAACTGTGTTATCACTCAGGTTGTTCCCTGCTTCCTAAAGGGAATACGACTGAGGTAACCACTAACCAATCTTTTAGTTACAGGTCCTAGCCTACCTGCAACTAGAGAGGGCTCTCTCTTTATGATTTAGCTTTGTTGGTGGATGATTTTAGGCTAGTTAT
>APFE031006029.1:26494-42477 GCA_000404065.3 Pinus taeda | reverse complement strand
TGGGATGAGCTACATAAGGGCTTTGGTGGAAATCATCCAAAATTAATTATTTAATTTCCATTTGATTCATTACATAAATCGTCTCCCTATAGATCAGTAGGTTGTTGTTGTCTATGTTACAATCACTTACTTTTCCATCTTTCTCTAATTGCTCTGCTTCTTGTCATGAGAAATAGTATTTCGGATCCTTATCAACGACTTCTCTGATTCAATCTGAAAAATCAATCTATACCTCACTATAATTTTTTTTGTATACACAATGAACTTCTTTCTTAAGTTATCAACAACATGATTTTCTTTACCCTTAAGGTGTTTGATATCAAAATCAATCTCTCTTAAAAAAATTATCCACTTGCCTTTGCATGCATTCAAGCTGGTTTGTTTGAAGAAATTGGTTAAGATGTTATGTTTCATTAACATCAAAAATCTCTTCCCTAACAAATAGGCCACAATACCTTAAGGGCATGGACCATTGGTGTTAACTCTAGATCATAAGTGAAATATTTTTGTTCATAATATTTTAACTTACGAGACTCATAGGCTATTACCTTACCCTCTTGCATCAACACTCCTCCAATTCACTCCTTACATGCATATGTGCATATTGTGAACTCCTTCTTAGGATCAGAAACTTTTAATATTGAGGCAATTGTTAACATTTTTTTGACTTCACAGAGCTCACTTAATAGTCCGTTAGCCATTTAAACACCTTCCCCTTCTTTTGTAGAGAAGTTATGGGATAGGAAATTCGGGAAAAGCCTTCAATAAATCATCTATAGTAACCTGCTAGTCATATACATGACCGAATATCTACTACGTTGTTGGGAATAGGACAATGCATAATAGTGTTGATCTTTTCAGAATCAACTAATATGCCCATTGTAGAAATAACATGTCCTAAATATTGGATATGATATTTGAAAAATAAAATTTGCTATATTTTGCATCAATTTTGTTCTCCCTCAACACTTTCAGCACCATATGTGAGTTATTTTTATGTTCTTCCATATTTTTTGAGTAGATTAATATATTATCAATAAAAATCAACACAAATTTATCTAAACAAGGGTGGAAGATTCCATGCATCAAACTCATAAAAGTTGTAAGGGAATTAGTGAGCCTGAATGGTAAAATGACAAACTCGTAATAGCCATAGTGCATTCTGAATGTTGTTTTATGGACATCATCATCCTTAATGATGATTTGATGATATCCTAATGGCAAGTCAATTTTAGAAAATATCGTGACCCCTTCCCTTGATTGAACAAATCATCGATCATTGATAACAAGTACTAATTCTTAAAATTTAATTTATTTAGTTCTTGGAAATTAATGCATAATCTGAAGGTACCATATTTTTATTTACAAACAATGCCAAAGTCCTCCAAGGTGACACACTTGGGTGGATGCACCATTTTTCTAGTAATTCCTGCAACTGAATTTTTAGTTTGGTTAATTATAGTATTCTACTTTGATAGGGTGTTTTAGAAACTAGAACATCACCAAGAAATAACTCTATTGTAAATCAATATCCCTTTTCAGAGGAAAACCAAAAATTTCTTCTGGGAAGACATCAGTAAATCCCTGAATTACTTGCAATCCTTCCAATATTTGCAATTTATCGTTGGAATTGTTGTAACCAACGTGCACTCCATAAATTTGATAGCCCTTTTGTATGCATTTGCCTAATTAGTTTGTTGTAATGGGTCATCATTTAATATTCCTTTTAATACCCTGAATCTCTTATCTGATGTCTTCCACAGTAATGAAGCTGATAGTTTTATCTCTACAGTTTACTAAGGACCAATAACTCTCAAACCAATCCACCCCAATTAATACATCACTTCTTCCCACCATAAGGTGGCATTGCCTTGCAACTGGTATATGGAAAATATGGCTTTTAAATTATCATCATACTTGTAAATTTGAAATTACTTGGTCATTTTTATCAACTAGGCTTCAACAATCTCTTCCAATTTTCCATGAAACAAGGGTGGGTTGATTTTCTTAAATTCTCCTTGCAATTCTACATTTTGTTTCTTGGCCCCTTTTATGCTTGAAACATTCTCCAACCCCTCCTCATGCTCAATTCGATCTCCATGAATCTCATGGTGATATACTTCTTAAGCATGCCCTTCAGTCCTATTTCCTCCATCAAGAATAGGTGTGGTATTTCTTTTATTTTTCCTATCAGAAAGACTTTTGAGGATCCTTTCCTCATCTACCCTTAATATCTCATTGTTTACTCACAAATTTTCCATTTCTGCTTGCAACTATTCTACCGTCTCTAATAAAAAAACATTAGAATTGTTATTTTCCCCTTCGATTTGTGTCCACACCTCTGGGTTAGATTTAGAAAAGGGAACTAAACTTGAACCCACTAAAGGCCTTCGAGGCAGAGGAATTCCAACTCCTCTCTTCATTTCCTTAGTTTTTAGTCTCTTCCTTTCTCTGTGTAACATTTACAGTTTTTCAAACCTGAGTTCCGAATTTAGGTCACAATGTTATAACCCAAATTTGTGATACCAATTGTAACACATAAACACTATATAACATGACATACATGACCAAAAGAAATCAATATATTTTTATCTAAATATTAGCTGGCTACACAAACTCTCTCTAATAAAATATTACATCATGGATTTTATGAGGCTATAAAAGTAATGACATACTTAATTATGGTACCGAGTTAATTATAAATTCCTTAATGCATTTGATGTCCTTTGGCGGATCATCCTATTTAATTTAGTTCTTTCACATAGTATGAGTTAATGTTTTTTCAACTCCAAACTATGCATTGAGACATTGTTGTAATGTTTGATATTAATCTATATGGTTCTAAATAGACGAGGCACACGTCCAGATACACATGGACACTAGTCGACACTTTGCTTCAATTCGGAGAAGGGGATACATGGTGTTGATTTGACGGTCACCATTCCCTATGCTAGGGTTAGTGTAACTAAGCACGGTGTTGTGGCTAGTAGCTCTCATTCTACCTTCGGCATAGAGCGGCAAACAATTCTTCAACTTTCCTTTAAGGTGATTAATCCTCCGAGCCTATACATAATCACTCCCCAATTTGCTTACAGTATACCGTGATTAATCTTCTCGTTACCCTACCTGTGTAAGAATTTCTCTTCTGGTTCATGGAGGAAAACCCTTGAATCCTTTATTTTTCTAGAAGATGCACCTAGTTGCTAAGATGTTTAACTTCATGGCTAAATCAATTAATCTTTCACTAGCCAGTTCATTTAATTAGAGGTTGATGCTATCGATTTTTAGTATCGATTAAACTCTAACTAATTTTTTTTTCCCTTTCAGATGGAGCAAGATGGTTTCAAGTTTGTTTTCAACCGCGTGTTTGTCAAATATTTCCTCAACTCAGATTGTTGGTCACCTCCAGACTACAAATGAAACAAGCCCCTTAATCTCTATTAGTGAAATATGTAGGTGTTTATGCTTAATATTTAGCACTTGATGGCTTCTTGAGTGGACTTACACCCACAGTTACTGAAGAAACCTTGACTGGTTCCAACATAGACTATTTTTCTTATTAATTTTTGTTTAAGGCCCACGACTAGCTTGTAATTTAAAAATGTTACTTTCTCTAGAATTTTCAGGCCTTAATCCTTCCTCAACTTATGAAAGTATTAATATTTTTAACATAATGAAGGCCTTTAGCCCTGCGAAGTTATTAATGTTATTTACATTTCCATGAAAGCTCATGCATTATTTTCAATGGATTTAAGGACTGTTCATTATCAGTTAGTTTTTTCTGGCTATCCTCGTCGAGGGTTTATACGACATTTTTAAATTTATTGGCTATTTAAATTTTCCGCTATTTCTTCTGCAAGTAGACACTCTATGGATAATTACTATCTATTTCTCTCATCATATTGTAATTTGGTGTTTATTTTTCATATTTACCGATAAAACCAATCTATTCTAGGGTTTTTCTATATTACTTACTTAATTTCCTCCTAGTCTCCAACTTATCTTGGATTCAAGAGTGTAGTCAACCTACGATTAAGGGTTGTTACAACACCTTCACTATCCTAGATGAGAAAAGAGGATTCCATGAAGTCTATACCATCAAGCCATTGATAAACAAGGTTACCAAGGTTCTTTACAAGCTAAGTCAAATTCAGGGTTGGTTAGTGTTTCTAATTGAGTCTCACTCTCGAACACTACACCAGATCTAACATTTACTTAGAATAATTCCCTGATGGAGAAAATACTGTTGCAATAAAACAAGTATTTGGAACGACACCCAAAACCTTGGGATTTAGATCTTATTCCCACCATTATAATTAATTTTTCTATAATATTATGTCTTTTTTGTGGCATGAATGTCAACATGGCACAATTATGATGTTTCCAAGTCTATATTTAATATCTATGTTGCTTTATAGCAGACTTATTTCATTATTCACTTATTAACAATGTTTACTATAAACTAACTCGGTTATAAAAATTAAGACATTTATAGCAAAGTGTCTCTCTTTATTAAACTGTAAGGTTTTTGCAGTAAGCTAACTATGTTCCTCCGTAATAAAAGTTTGGTGCAACATTTTGTTCCAAATTCATAAACAAAACATATTTACTTTATTATCACACACCAATGATCCATCATCAATATTCTTTTAATAGTTAATGAAACTATCATGAGATGAACCTTAATAAGTAAATGGCACTTATCTATAAACTTTGTAAAGAGTCGAGAAGAGAGAGTAAGGATCAGACTACATTGACCTTCCAACGAAACTGGAAATTACATCTAGGTTCCCCCCTAGCTTTCACTTCCAGTAAAGTTAGGATCCTACAGCCATAATAGGTTCACTAAGTATTCAAAATTCACGACCCTCCTGGTCTTGTCTGGAACCTCAGATTATATAAATATGACCGGAGAGGTTCCATTGGTTCAAGGCCAGCTCAAGACAATCTCTCTTCGTAGTGTTATCTCTTTCTTTTCTACAAATGGTTCCTCCTTCTGGTGGCCAAACTCTCTCTTGTCCCTCCTAAGATATTTTATCTATGGGGTCAAGGCAAGAAAATAAGGTAAATTTCCTACACAACTGTATGGAAGTTTTGAACTAGTTATTGATTCTACACCTGTAATCATCTTCTCAACTATTTATTTTAATTTATTAAATGATAAAAGTACTTGTTATTAGCCTTTGTTTTCTTTAATTTTTTTTTTATAAAAACACTTTAAAGTAAATAACAATAATTATAAATTTTACTTTCGAATATGAGGGTGCTACACCTAACCTACTCTAGACTAGTCTACATAACATAGTCTAGCGTACTGGTGCCTAACTTAGCCTAGTAGACTCTTGCCTAGCTGAGCCTACTCTAGCCTAACCTAGCCTAGCCTAAGATAACCTACTCTAGTCTAGCTTAGCCTACTCTAGTCTGGCCAACCCTACTCTAGCCTATCTTGCTCTAGCCTAGCTTAGTTTAGCCCACTTTCAGTCATCCTAGTCTAGCATAGCGTAGATTAGCCTATTCTATCATAGACTACCCTAGCCTAGGTTGACCTACCCTAACCTACTCTACTCCAGGTTAGCCTAATTACCCTAGCCTAGCCTATTATTACCTAACCTCTCCTACGCTTTGCTATAGTAGGCTACGTGTACCTAACCCAACTTATCCTAGTCGATTGTAGTTTAGTGTGTTCGATTGTAACCTAGTGTGTTCGATTGTAGCCTAGTCGATTGTAGCCTAGCCTACATTTACCTAACCCAACTTATCCTAGCGTGTTCTAGCTGAGACTCCTCTATTCTAGACTATTCTAGTCTAGCCCACTCTAGCCTAATCTAGCCTAGCCTACTCTAGACTAGCCTAACACACTCTAACCTAGCCTAGCATAAGGTAGCCTAGTCTACTCTAGGCTTGCCTACCCTAGCCTAACATAGCCTAGTCTAACGTAGCCTATTCTATCGAATACTAACCTAGCTGAGCCTCGCCTAACCTAGCGTAGTCTACATTGGGTTAACTTACTTAGCCTGGCCTAGCTTAATATTACCTAAACTATCCTACTCTTTGCTAGGGTAGCTTGCATTTGCCTAACCCAACTTACCCTAGTCTAGTCTAGCCTAGCTTACTCTATCCTAGCAAAGAGTGGGATAGTTTAACTTACTCTAGCCTAGCCTACTCTAGACAAGATTCCTCTATTCTAGACTACTCTAGTCTAGACTAATCTAGCCTAGCTGACTCTAGCCTAGTCTAACATACTCTAACTTAGCCTAGCCTAAGCTAGCCTTCTCTACTATAGGCTAGCCTAGCCTAACCTAACCTAGCATAGTCTAATCTAGCTTATCCTAGCCTAAGCTATTCTAGTCTACTCTAGCCTACCCTAATATACTCTAGCATAGCCTAGCTTAACCTAGTCTATTCTAATGTAGCCTAGCCTAGCCTAACCTACTATACCCCTGCCTAACTTACTATACCCTATCCTAATATGCTCTAGCTCATCATAGCCTAGTATAGCCTACTCTAGCTTAGCCTAACCTAGACTAGCCTACCCTAGCATACCCTAGCTTAACCGAACCTAACCTAACCTGGCCTAGACTATCCTGGCCTAACTTAGCCTATGTTAGACTAAACTAACCTAGCCTAACCTACTCTAGCCTAGCGTACTCTAGCCTAACCTACTCTAGCGTACTCTAGCCTAACCTACTCTAGCCTACTATAGCCCAACCTGTTACTCTACCGTACTCTAGCCTACTATAGCCCAAACCACCCTACTCTAGAATAGCATAACCTAGCCTAAACTACACTAACCTACACTACTCTACTATAGCCTAAACTACTCTTACCTAGTGTAACCTAGATTAACCTACTATGGCCTAGCCTACTCTAGCCTAGCCTAGTCTAGCCTAACCTACTCTAGCCTAACCTAACCTAGCCTAACTTAGCATACTCTACTCTAGCCTAAACTACTCTAGCCCTAGCCTAGCCTAGCCTAACCTAGCATCACCTATTCTAGCCTAGCATAAACTAGCTTAGCTTATCCTACTCTAGCATACCTTGACCTACTCAGCCTAGCTTAATCTTTCCTAACGTACTCTAATGTAGCCTAACCTAGCCTAACCTACCCAACTCTAGCCTTGCCTAGCCTTGCCTAGCCTAACCTAGCTTACTTTAGCCTAGTCTAGGCTAGCATAGCCCACTCTAGCTTACTTTAGCCTAGTTTAGTCTAGCCTAGCCCACTCTAGCTTACTTTAGCCTAGTCTAGGCTAGCCTAGCCCACTCTAGCCTAGCCCACTCTAGCCTAGCCTACTCTAGCCTAGCCTAGCCTACTCTAACCTTGGTTAGCCTACTCTAGCGTAGCCTAACCTAGCCTACTATAGCCTAGACTAGCCTAGCCCTAGCCTACTCTGGCGTAGCCTAGTCTAATCCATCATAGCCTAACCTACTCTAGCCTAGCTTAGCCTAGCCTACTCTAGCATAGCTTAGCCTAGCCTAATCCATCATAGCCTAACCTACTCTAGCCTAGCTCAGCCTAGCCTACTCTAGCATAGCTTAGCCTAGCCTACTCTAGCCTAGCTTAGCCTAGCCTACTCTTGCCTAGCTTAATCTAGCCTACTCTACCTAGCTAACCTACTCTAGCCTACTCTAGCCCACTCTAGCCTAACCTAGGCAAGCCTACTCTAGCCTACTCTAGCTTACTCTAGCCCAACCCATCCTAGCCTAGCCTAGCCTACTGTAGTCGAACCTACTACATCCTAGCTTATCCTACTCTAGTCTAGCCTACTCTATCCTATTATAGCCTAGCCTATCCCACACTAGCCTAGCCTATAGCTCTCTAGCCTATTATAACCTACCCTACTCTAGCCTGCTCTAGCCTAGCCAAGCCTAACATACTCTTTCCTAGCCTACTCTTTCCAAGCCTAACCAAGCCTAGCTTACTCGAGCCTAGCCTACTCTAGCCTACTCTAGCCTAGCCTACTCTAACCTAGCGTAGCCTATCCTAGCCTAACCTACTCTAGCATGGCCTAACCTAGCCTAACCTAGTCTAACCTACTCTATCCCAACCTAGCCTAGACTAATCTAGCCTACCATAGCCAACTTTAGTCTAGCTTACACTAAGCTATCATATACTAGCCTAGCCTAGTCTAGCCTAACCTACTCTACCATGGCCTAATCTAGCCTAACCTAGTCTAACCTAACCTACTCTAGCATAGACTAACCAAGCCAAACCTAAAATAACCTAGCCTCTGGTAGCATAACCTAGCCTACTTAAGACTACTCTAGCCAAAACTAGCCTAACCTAGCCTAACCTAAGCTAATGTAACCTAATCTAACCTAACCTTGCCTAACCTAGACTAGGATAGCCCAACCTAACCTAACCTAGCCTAGCCTAGCCTAGCCTAGCCTAACCTAACCTAGACTAGACTAGCCTAGCCTAGCCTTGCCTAACCTAAACTAGCCTAGACTAACCTTGCCTAATGTTGCCTAACCTAGCCTTGCGTAACCTAGCCTAGCCTAACTTAACCTAGCCTAACCTAGCCTAGTCTACCCTACCCTAGCCTACTCTGGCCTAATCTAACCTAGCCTACTCTAGCCTAACCTAACCTACCCTACCCTACTGTAGCCTAACCTACTTTTTCCTAGCCTACTGTAGCCAAACCTACCCTACTCTACCCTAACCTACTCTACCCTAACCTACACTAGCCTAGCCTAACCTAAACCTAAGCTAGCATAACCTACCCTACTTTATGTAGCCTAAACTACTCTAGCCTAACCTAACCTACTCTAGCCTAAGCTAGCCTAGCCTACTATAGTCTAGTCTACCTTACTCTAGCCTAACATACTCTAGCCTACACTAGCCTACTCTAGCATAATCTACTCTAGCCTAGCCTAACCTAGCCAAAACTAGCATAACCTACCCCACTCTACTATAGCCTAAACTACTCTAGCCTAGCCTAACATAGCCTAACTAACTCTAGCCTAAACCTACCTAACCTACTCTAGCCTGGCCTGAACTAGCCTAGCCTAGCCTAACCTAGCCTAGTGTAGCCTGACCTACTCTAGCCTAACATAACCTGGCCTAGCCTACTCTACTCTAGTCTAGCTTAGCCTAGCCGACTCTAGTCTAGTCTAGCTTGACCTACTCTAGCCTAACTTAACCTAGCCTAGCCTAGCCTAACATACTCTAGCTTAGATTAACCTAGACTAGCCTAGCCTAGCCTACTCTACCCTATTCTAGTGTAGCCTTACCTACTCTAGCCTAGCCTAGCCCAATCTAGCCTATTATACCCTAGCCTACTATAGCCTACTCTAACCTAGCTGAGCTTACTCTAGCCTACCCTAGCCTAGCCACTAGCCTATTGTGGCCTATCCTAGCCTCACCTACTCTAGCCTAGCCTAGCCTAGCCTAACCTACTCTCTCCTAGCCTAACCTAGCCGAACATATCCTAACCTACTCTTGCCTATACTAACCTAAATTAACCTACCCTACTATAGCCTACTTCTAGCATACCTTAGCCTACTCTAACGTACGCAATCTAGCTGAATCTAGCCTAAGTTAACCTAGACTAACCTAGCTTAGCCTAACCTAAGCTAGCGTAGCCCAACCTAGCCTAGCCTAATGGAACCTAACCTAGCCTAGCATAGACTAACCTAACCTAACCTAGCTTAACGTAACGTTGCCTAACCTAACCTAACCTAGCCTAACCTAACCTACCCTACTCTACTGTAGCCTAAACTACTCTAGCCTAGCGTAACATAGCCTAACTAATTCTAGCCTAAGCCTACCTAACCTACTCTAGCCTAGCCTAAACTAGCCAAGCCTAGCCTAAACTAACATTCCCTAGCCTAAATTAACCTAGCCTAGCCTACTCTAACATATCCTAACTTACTCTGACACAGCCTACTCTAGCCTATTGTAGTCTAACCTACTCTACCTAACCTAGCCTTCCCTGACCTAGCAAACCCACCCTAAATTGCTCTAGCCTAGCCTTACCTAACCTAACCTACTCCAGCCTTACCTACCCTAGCTTAGCCTAAACTAGCCTAGCCTAGCCTACTCTAGCCTAACCTACTCAACTCTAGCATAGCCTACTTAGGCCTACTCTAGCTTAGCCTAGCCTAACCTAGCCTAAGTTAGCCTACCCTAGCCTAACTTAATCTAGCCTAACCTACTCTAACCTAGCCTATTCTAGCCTAACCTAGCCTAGCCTAACTACTAGCCTAACCTAGCCTGACCTACTCTACCCTAACTTAACCGAGCCTAGCCTAGCCTACTCTAGCCTATCTTAGTGTAGTCTAGCCTACTCTAGCCTAGCCTAGCCCAATCTAGCCTACTATACCCTAGCCTACTATAGCCTATTATAACCTAGCCTCACCTACTCTAGCCTACCTAGCCTAGCCCCTAGCCTACTCTCGCCTAACCTAGCCTCACCTACTCTAGCTTAACCTAGCCTAGCCTAGCCTACACTAGCCTACACTACTGAAGCCTAGCCTAGCCTACACTACTCTAGCCTAGCCTAGCCTGCTCTAGCTTGCTCTAGCCTAACCTACTCTCACCTGGCCTAACCTAATCTCACCTACTCTCACCTATACTAACCTATCTTAACCTAAACTAACCTACCCTACTATAGCCTACTGTAGCCTACTTCTAGCATACCTTAGCCTGCTCTAGTGTACCTAATCTACCTGAATCTAACCTAACCTAACCTAACCTTAGTCAGCTAGCCTAACCTAGCATAGCCTAACCTAAGCTAGCCTAACCCAACCTAACCTAGCCTAATGTAACCTAACCTAACCTAGCGTAACCTAACCTAACCTAGCTTAGCCTAACCTTGCCTAACCTTTACTAGCCTAACCTACCCTAGTCTAGCCTAGCCTAGCATAGCCTACTCTAGCTTACCTTATTCTATTCTTTAGTAGTCCATGCTAGGCTACTGTAGCTTACCTTAGTCTATTATATATTAGCCTTGCCTAGGCTACTCTAGCTTACCTTACCCTACTATAGAGTAGCCTATCCTATTTTTGGACAGCCCTCCCTAGCATAAACTTATTCTATCCTTGTGTAGCCTAGTCTAATTTAGTCTATCCCAGCCCACTCTAGCTTAGCCTTCCCCACTCTAACACAATCTAGGTTTCTAAAAATTTATATATATACATGTTGTAGTTGAAAATTTTAAGAAAATATATATTCAAAAGCAATCTTAAAAAACATTTATAATACAATTTAATTTTATCATAAATATTGAAATATAAGAGCATTATCACTTTAAATTATATAAATTCAAGCTTTTTCTTTGCACACTATGTTATTTTCATTAAAAAAAACATATCATACTACATTATACCATTAATAAATATAGTGCCAAACTTATTAAATATTTAAATTTGAAAATGATTTTAAAAATAAATTAAACTAAATAATATAATAAAAAAATCATTCAAACACAAAATTAAATTAAATGCTTTAATAAAAATTAAATATAACAAAATTAATTTAAAAGAAAATTAATTGTATGAATATACAATTTAAAATACATTGAACTTAACCATAGTACTAATGTAAAATCAAGATGTAATATAAGTTATAAGATATAAATAAAAAACATATTTTAAAATGAAAAACATATTTGTAAAATGTTAAAATATAATTGAAAATCCTTTAGAGAAATCCAATAATCTAAAAATTTATATGTAATATATGTTATAAGATATAAATAAAAAACATATTTGCAAAACTGTAAAAATATGATTGAAAAGTATTGAGGGGAATTTTTTTTATTGGAGGCCCCATCCAAAACACATTTTGAGAGCCACAATTTAAGCCAACTATATTTTTAATTGAGAAAAATATTCAGAGACATAAATGTAAAAGTTAAAAACTAATTTAAATAAAACCACACTTTCACACAGATAATCTAGGTTAATGAATAAATGTAATGATCTGAACAAAGTGGAACACTGATTGAATCGATAAAAGTAAATTAATAAATTAAGCCCAGCTAAACAAATCAGTAAAAAATAATTTAAATAAAACCACACTTTAACAGAGATAAACTAAGTTAATGAATAAATGTAATGATCTGAACAGAGTGGAACACTCATTGAATCCATAAAAGTACAGAAATAAATTAAGCCCAGCTAAAAAAAATCAGTAAAAACTAGTCTGGTTTTAACTCTCTACATGGTTAAATATATTAACATAAAGAAACTCTTTACATGGTTAAATATATTAACATAACGAAAACTGAAATGAACAGATTAAGTTCTCCTGAAGAGAAGAACTTAGAGGATACATAGAAACCACATCTATGACTATTTAGAGACATGCTTTAAGATATTTAACTTAAAATACCCTGAAAATTAATTGAAAATACCCTATACCTTATTCTTGTTGTGGTTTGACATTCTAGTTAGGAGAAGGCTGGAAAAAATAATTAATAAATAAAATCGAAATCTAAGATGTGATAACAGAATTTTCCAGTTTCTCTATTTTCTTTTCAGTATTTTCTTCTCTGATTCTAGTTCCAAGAACAATGTTTACTCTTTCCCTAACTTATAAATATTCTAAATATTTTTATTTAAAAAGCAATTAATTACAAATTAACTAATAGTTAAGTTAGAAATAATCTATGGAATCAAAATGCTGAAGACACACTTCAGAAAAAAAAACATCAAAGAAAAGTCAGTATGCCAAAAGATTTGATTTATACTATTCAAGAATGTTAACTAGATTGACTCACAATTCCTATCGAAGACGTCAAAGTCTTTGCAAATCGCTCACTATATTTTTCCGAATAGTTAGGAATATCTTGTTGAAATTTGAGCAGTATAAAATTCCAGGGTTGATCGTTAGAAACTTACGAAATAGAAACTTAGGAATATTCACTGAAATTACAAAATTGAGGTTTGGTTTTAGAGTAGAGCTCAGAGGTAATAGAACTGTAATTGTAATTGAAGCCCATGGAGGTTTGTATTTCTCTGCTTCACACCATGCAACATAAACTAATGGAACGGATCCCGTGAATAATTTTGAGAGAAATCAAACAATTGCATCTATGGCCAGGAGACAAGGATATTACAACAGCTGAAATGAATTAAGAAGAAACTATGGCATCTGTGAGAGCCGAGGAAACCAGAAGGAAAATGGAATAATAAAAATGAGATGAATGGACTGGGTTTTGCTTTGAAAGCAGCTCAGAGGAAATATAGTGGTAACAGAGGTTTCTTTAATTCAGCTATTTCTTTGAGAGCAGCTCAGAGGAAATATAGTTGTAATGGAGGTTTCTTTAATTGACCTATTTTAATTCAAGAAACAGAAAATGAAGAGGCAGGACTAGGTTTCTTGAGCATAGCCAACCAAAAAAAGTAAACAATCTTATCTTATTTGCTAAGAAAAAATAAAAAATAGAGGGAGACCCTGCATATTGAATTGGAAGGTTGATTTTAGATGGATTGAATTGCATCCAAATTAGCATCATTCAAAATGGACTCCGAAAAAAATTAGGAAAGGAAGCCACCTGCAATTGGGCCTGGGCATCGTGTTATTTCCAGGCGAATCAGGTATTCTTGCTCTCTACCTGCAGCTGGGTTGAACCAGGTTTACTGGACTTCGTGTTATTTCCAGGCGGTTGAGTGAGAATCAGGTATTCTTGATCTGTTCATAGAACAATCAAAATTAAAAAGCCAGGAAGACCCACAAAAAAAACCATGTTGAAGAATACAGAGTAGGGTTAAAAGATCGAAAACAACATAGAAACAGAGTAGGGTTAAAATATCGAAAAAAACATAGAAATAAGAGGGTCTTAAACCATCAACAAAATTTACATCAACTATCAGCAAATTAAGATTTTAATACCGCAAACCTAGTTGTAATTTACTGAAATTAATGTCAACCCATTAGGATTTATGGTTCCAATGGAACCTGCAAATTAATTACTATTTGGTGGTTTCTATCTATTACATTGCCAATAATTAAAACCCTCAGTAAATATCTGAATCTCAAACAATTAATAAATAAAAATTATTAATTACTATTTGGTGGTTTCTATCTATTACATTGCCAATAATTAAAACCCTTAATAAATAACAATTAATTGAGACGCTTAATAAATATCTGAATCTCAAACAATTAATAAATAAAAATTATTAAACCATGAAGCAACTCCGAAGCTCTAAGCGTACCTGATTGTCAATGCCATGCTAGGCGAAAATGTACACTGGATTTTCCACTCCAGTGGTTAGGTTTATAGAAATCCAAAATCTAAAAATAGAGACATCTATCTTCTGCACCAAAAATAAAATGACACAGCCAAAAAAATGAAAACATAGAGCAAAAATAAAATCAGGCAAACGAACAATGAAAGCGCGCAGGACAAAAATGAGGGGAAAAGGACAATGAAATAAGCTGAAATCATCCCACCAGAGCAGAATCACCCAAAAAAAACCAGCATGCTAGGCAAACAAACATCTATAAAGAAACGAAATCAAGGCAATGCAGTGCAGAGTGGCAATGCAGTGCAGAGTAGGGAACAAAAAGAGGAGAGTGGGCATTCGGTGTGTGAGAATGTGTTTATATCGTCTGCTTTCGAAACAGTCACAAATAGCTTTTTCCTTCGCCGACATTCAAAGGAAGGAGTGGGTGGTAGGTATTCCATCCTCGTGCATTTCAATCCAAACTTTGAATGGGCAAAGAAAATATCGCTCTGATTTTGTCCAGACTCAAAATCCTTATCATTTGTCCCTCAACTTTTATTTCATTGCCAAATCAGCATTTTGTCCCTCAACTTTTATTTCATTGCCTCGTCAGCTTTTTATTAGAAAGAAAGGCAAAGATCAAAATCATAATGCAACTAGGTGGTTGTGGTCCAGTGGAAGGACATCCGTTCAAGTGAACAGTTTGAAGGAAGAAAATTAGAAAACATTTTTGGACAGCGCAAGAGAATCCAAAGGTAACTCAGGGGCTATATCAACGGCTAATTTGCAGGGACAGTGCCACATCATTTCGAGTCGTTTTATGCACATCATTTTTAGTCGTTTGGAGAGATGGTGCCACCTCATTTCTAGCTGTTTGGATTAACTTTATTATTAAAAAGGAATGTAACATGCCCATTTCGATTTATAGGTCAAGCATTTATTATGAAATAAGAAAACAAAGCCTAAACTATTCTATGCCAATAATGTGAGCTGGCTCATGGACTCATCATTTTTAGCATATAACAAATTTGTTATACAATTTAAATATCTATCATTATATAATTATAATTATTTATATTAAAAGATAATGCATGTGCTGATAGGAATCGAAGAATAATATGTAATGAAATGTAACCTAACATGATGCCCCTCAAATGAAGGATTCTTATATTTAATAATATTAAAAATTTATTATTTCATCGTGAATAAAGGATATCTTTTAAAAATAATACATGAAATTTATCCTTTAAACATTATAACATATGGAATAAATTTAATTCAAAATAAATCCAAATAATAGCTCCCAAGTTATATTTACTATGGGTCATAGAGATTAGGAGTTATGTATGATATATGTTTGTTAGAACTATTTTATTACTAAATTTTATGAGAATAATTAAAATGTGAGAATCAAAGAATATGTAAATCAATAAATTATTCACACAAATGAATGCAATAAGCATTTTAGCGAACTTAAAATAAGAGGAAATCTAGCTAGAATGTAAGGCCATTGTTGTTATTTTATTTCTTTAGTAATGGAAATGGTAACACAAAGAGAGATACTTACTACGAAGTTTCTTTTGACATGATGGCTTAAGTGGCTACTACAAAATCTTATTCCTTGACTATTGTTTCCGAACATCTCGCTCATATATGCCTTGCACAACCATGAAACAAATACAAAGTTAAAGGAATTGAATCTCCTCTATCTCAACTTGCCTAATATTTGGTATAGGCGAATACCATCTACATTTAATGCTTTTGTATTCCTCTACCCTCAATTAGCACTAGGTTTTAGACCATCTAAA
>APFE031006024.1:40245-62007 GCA_000404065.3 Pinus taeda | reverse complement strand
GGAGAAAATAGTTAGCCACACTTTCATCATTATACATCTTGAGATTTTCATACTGAATCCTGAGGGTTTGAAGTTTTGCACGTTTTACCTGATCATCTCCTTCATAGCTCAGAACAATCTTGTCCCATATTTCTTTTGCGGATTTATACTACATAAATTGCACAAATTCTAATTGAGATAGGCATCCTAGAAGAGTATTGACTGCCTTTGCATTTGTTTCATATTTCTTTTTCTCTGCTGGATTTGTAGGAGTAGTTGATGGAAAAGTATATCTTGTTTCTATGATGTCCTAAACTTCTGTACCCAAAGATTGAAGATAGGCAGTAACTCTTACCTTCCAATATACGAAGCTTGTCCCATCAAAAATAGGTGGCCTGATCGATGCTTCCCTCTCATAGTTGCTCATGATGATGGATCTTCCTTCAAGCAATCAAGCTCCTTCAGAAGGACCTGCTCTGATACCAATTGTTGGAAATAATTCTGAGAGGGGGTGGGTTGAATCAGTATTATCAAATTCTTTTCAATATGCCTTCATTAATTTATTGATCATTAACTTGTGTATAATAATGAGCATGAAACAAGAAAAATAGATAGTCACACCAAAGAACACCAGATATAAGATGGAAACCCAATGTGGGTGAAAACCACCTGCTGCAATATGTCTCTATCTTCTTTCAATCATAAACCTCTTTTACAATGATTTTGTACTGGTGCAATCCTTTACCAGTACGCAGGCTGCAACCTGCAGAGAACTACAACTCTCTATCGTTTTCTAGTCTCTCATGGAAGGTAGCTACAACCCCCCTACTTATTTTCTTTCAAGGACCACTTTTCATAAATTTTCAAACTGGATCCAAGAATATCAAATAATCATCAAGTACATGTAAATCATCCAAACTCCTTATACAATCGACCAAGAATCACCCAGCTTCTCAGAATGTTGTAAAAAGAAAGATAGTACCAGAAATATAAACCCAGAACTCTGCTGCAATAGATAAAAGACAATCAACAATTGTTTCAAGATAAAACCGCAACTTCACCAACAGGGGCCTGCGTATATCCGCAGCTCTTCTGAGACTGAACTACGCAGATCCGCACTAGTTGTTCTTCTGCTCTGCGAACTTTTCTTTAGATCCGCACCTTCACTTCTGACTTTCTGCGCAGGCCCGCACTGTGCATTCTTCTCGCCTGTGTACCTCACACTTCGTCCTTTTCTGTGCTGCGTGTGCTCCGCACTATGCCCTCTACTGTACTGCGTACCCCGTACTGCGCCTTTAACTATGCTGCATACCCACGCACTGCGCTGCGTACCCACGCACTGCATCTTCGGATCACCTGCGGACTTATGATTAGGGCCAAATTTTCAGTATACCAATGTGCCATAGTCAGTCAGATCCACAGATCTGTTCATGCGCCCGAGAGATCACAACATGCCCATAGATTCACCTTAAGTTAAGTTATCTCCTTGAATTAGATCTAGCTTTTAAGAATCAATCACCCAAGATTTCAGATCTTTAGATATTCAATTGAAATATGAAAAACCAAGTGATCTCCTTCCCTATTTATAGACAAGCCATTATTCACACCATGGGATAAAACCATCAATAAAAAATACAAGGGATCCAAACCGGGGCTAAAATAGATCCTATTCCACGGGCCAAAACCATAGCATAAGAAAAAGGTGGGCTAAATACCACGAGCCAAACATAAGAAACCCCACGTGAGTGCGCTTCACTGCCTTGAAGTGTGTGCACTGGGGTCCGCACCTTCTGAACGGATAACCTGCGGGTATGATCGCACCTCCTGCATGGTGAACCTGCGGGTCCACACCTTTTGAACCATTCACCTGTGAGCCTCTTAATTTCCATCATTTTGAGAGCCTGAACAGACCATTGCCACTTGAATGAGTTGCCATCAAGTACAACACCTATATCATAGAGCCATACCAGAATCATAAAGCCAACAAAGTGTGGGCTTCCCTTTTATTAGTTGCCCCTGTACCCTAGCATTTGGCCTAGGTTTGCCCCTTCTCATCCCTTACTTCATTCACCTATATGTCGCATGCCACCACCTCTTAAAGGATGTTCCTTGAACATATTATCCCCTTTGGAAGTATAAACCACCTAATATGATACTTGGTTAAACCCATTTGGAGTTAGGAGACATTGGCACATCCCAAAGCCCATTATATAAGGGAAAGACATTATGAAGTCCCCACCTATGGTCCATGGTTGGTAAGCTCATTTACTCGATTCCTCTAATGATTTGTTGTACTAGAAGGATAGGGAATACATTGGATCTTATACAGGATTGAAAATGGTCTCCATCTTGGGTTTGATCTACCTATACAAGGTCCTAATCCTCCATAGGGATACATTAGCACATGTAGGGTGTGTGTTGAGAGTCATAGGCCTCCACAATAGTAGACATCACTCCATGTATCCCCAAGGATGGTTAGATATGCTCGAGATACTCTTATTGGATGAAGAAGATGCACCTAGTTCACCCTTGTCCAATCGGCCCCACAAATGTACCATGTGCTTGGTAGTTGACCCAGAACTTGTAGGATGATGTGGCATCCCCTACACCATCATCAAATCCCTTGTAAATGATCTCTAGGAATCTTTGACTCATTTGGAGACCCAGGAGGTTATTATTGTGTCCCCACAACCATTGGGCGTAACACAAGTTTATTGTTTGGAGAACAAGGGGTCAACCCCTTGTCCATCACTTTTGAGGGTCCTACTCTTCATTATGGTACCCATGGACCTCATCAGGCCTCTTGGAGGGCTCTAAGACATGTATTATTCATCATTTGACCTTTTAAGAGGCATATTCTCTCCTTTGTGAGCTAGTTTGGTGGGTTTGTCACCAAAAGTTAGAATTTTAGCATATTATTTTATTTTTGAGGTTTATGTAGGCCAAGGAGACTAATTCAAACTCCTCATTAGTGTATAAATACAAATGAGATGAGTTTATTTTCTCATCATCACTTTGGATTGGATCTCTTCTCTCTCTTGAGAATTTTGCACTTTTTCTTGGAGGATGAATTAGAGATTTATGGATGGATTTTGATGTGTGGATTTTCTTTATCTTATCTTTGAGTTTCTCTATTGTCAAATTGTGGATGGTTGGATATGTTCTATTACATGTAAGTAGATGATTTTAAATGTTATTCTTGTTTTACTTTGTCATATACATTGGATTGGGATTTTTTGTTTCTTTTAGGGCTAATTGCTACATGCATTTACTACTTAAATTGTGGAATTTTGTCTCTATATAGCATCTCTCAATGTATGGGCCATGTAATTTGAATGAAATTTCCTAGGGGTAATTCTATCAACGAATTCATCTTGATAAGCCATCACCTTTTGCACATCGAATTATAAAAGTTGCAAGATTGCTTCTCTTTGACCTAGAAAGCTAAAGAAGTATTATTGAGGCCTCCTTGACTAAAAACCAAAGGTCCTCATTTATATTTATCATAGACTCCATTATCCCAAGACTAAGGCACTGATCTACCAAGAGGTGGTCACCTAAAATCAATTCGTTTTCACCTTTTCCTAGGTCTAGAAAAGTTGGGTCACCTAAGGCATCATTTTCCCAACAAGATAGCCCTCCAAAATGTTTGATCTCCTAGCCTCTCTTGCATTGGTGTCTTGTCAAGGCCTCCTCAAATTTTTAAGTCATTCGGGCATCGAAGTTGTGATAAAATCCAAGCCCTAGCTCTGAGATCAAAATTTTCCCTATATCCCAAAGGTTAGTGCCTCATAAGATCAATTCAACTCCTTTAAGTGAATATTCTTTCTTTGATTCTTTCACCCTCCTTGTCTAGGTTAAGAGCATCATTGGTTACTAAACTCTTACGTCTTAACCTAGGTTGGTTCCACTTGGTCCGTTGTGGTCTCATTCCTTTGAAAAGACAATTCTTCAAGAACCATCCAAGATACCAATTTCAATAACGATTTTAGGGATTGGGAAACTCTTTCACAAGTTATATTACCTAAACCTAACCTAAAATCCTCTTATCCTTCTCCTAGAAGACATTGTACCTTACTTAGAAAGCAAGAAAGTTGTATCCTTCTGGAAAGGGATCATTTGGGTCACTCCACATCCATTTATTGATTTATCCTTCATTGGTGACTCCATAATATACCGGGTCCCCTCCCATCAGTGAAAGTTCGTAAATAGTAAGGAGCCTTAGCTAAGGTGATAGTGGGCTAAGTCTCCATTTGTTGCCCTTGGTCTAGCATTTTCCCTTTGGGGATCCCTTTAGGTCCCCTGCTAGTTTTAGTCGTAACAGTTTGGCATTGTTGTCGGGGACACAAAATGTGCATTTTGTTCCCCACAGGACATATTGACATATCATTATTGGCAACTCCATTTGAAGAAGGAATCCTTATTTCTTCATTTAACTTTAAGGTCAATGCTTGTAGGGTGAAACAAGCATTTTTCTTGGCATATTTAATTTCACCCTGGCAAGTCCTACATAATTTTTATGCATAACTCAAATAGGTTCTCTTTCTTTAATAAATTTCCCGCTTTGGACATTGTTATCATCCCTAGACATCCTAATCATGTCACAGTACGAATGGTACATGGGGTGCTCATGTTTGATGGTGATCCACTCTCCGTAATTGACCACAAAGAAGGATTTAATGCACATGCTTCAAGAGGGAAGGTTATCCACCAAGATTTCCTTATTTTTCATGGGATATCTCAGTGATCATAACTCATGGTTGCATGATCATGAACCTAGAAGCATCTCATCTATTGAAGAGTCTGTTGATGGCTTTCCTAGACATTTTCAAGTACACCCTGCATTAAGCATCCAAGAGGAGGCCTTCATCGAGCATCATCAAGAAATTAAGAATCCAGATAATGAGAAAGAAGATAAGCGATCTGTTAGTATCAATCTTTGCAGCCTTCCTCCAGTGATCAAACATGCTCTTACAAAATGATTTTAAGGTGTCAAGGTCAAATATTGTCATTTCAGTGAGTCTTCAAGCAAAATTTGGTCACTAGGTATTAGGTCTAGGGTTTGTTTTCACCCTTGTCATAGTTGTCCAAATGACGTTCCATGTCACCATTCAACTGAGTGTACCATCATTCAAAGGTTTTTCATCATCATGTCAAGTTCCACTGGGTCATTTTACACCTTGTTCACGCTTCAGTTGCGCTTAGGTAAGGTTCATTTCCCTCTCCTAGGGTTTTGAAGCTAATTTCTCTTGGATGGTCAAATCATCGGCAAAAATTGTATCCTGATTTTCATACACCTTCCCCTATCCATAATGTACCTTATTAAACAATTCCCATCACTAAAATCCCCCAAATTCCTCATTTTCGCACAAACCCTAGTTTCTTGCTACAACTTGGCAATTTTCTACGTTGGACCTGTGTTTAGCCCTTTTGGACCCCTTCCCCTCACGCAATTTCTATGCTTACACTTTCCTCTACTTCCTAACATCCCTCCCCACTTCCAAAAATTTTCTCAAGAATTTAGAAGCCCCTTATCCCCTTCATTTTGCTTCATTTCGACAAATCCCTTGTTCCACGCATCGAGGTAGGTTTTATTCAAATGATGTTTCTGGTCAATCAAAGATGAATTTGAAAACACTGAGAGAGGTTTTTGTCCACAACAGGCCAAGGAAGAAAAAACTCCTTCACTATTTACACAGGTGTCATGGTTTTAGAGAAATGTCAAAAATACAGTTGCCTCGGAAGAATTGATGCACCTCTGACGTGACCTTGGGTAAATCAAGCTTTCTCCTAGCTTGGTTGGCCCAATGACTTTATTGATGTGTCAAATGATAACTATACACAAAGAGCTTTCCAATGAGATATCATGAGCTCCATTTGGAGTTGAGGAACACCTTCAAAAGTTGACTTCACACGCACTTTGCCTTGAGGAAACCTCATTTGGCACATTTTGACCAGTCTTGGGAGATTTGATTTTTGACAGGGAAAATGAACTCCAAATTGAAACATTCTAGTTGGGTTGGAAAGTATACTCAAAGACCTTTCCAACGAGATATCTTACACCCAATATGGACACAGGGAAGGCTTCCAAAAGGGTGTGGCGCATTGGGCTTCCCTCCATAGTGCAAAAAGTACACTGGCGCGGCGCACTGTGCTAAAAAGCCTAAAATTCATTGAAATCTTCCTCCAAATTGAAAATTCTTCATTCCACAAGTAGGTAGAGCCTCCATTTGTGTGTTTCATCCAAGTTTATGCTAGGGTATGGTCGTTGATGGATGGTAATGGTTAAAACAAAAACATCAAACCCTATCTTTTAAAATGCCTCAAGGAAACTTGTTGCTAGGATTTCAAATCACTGTTTTGTCACCAAGTTCAATCCCGCATCTCATTTTTCTTTTGATTTCATCATTCCATAAGTTTCCCTATCTCCCTAAGTTCATCAATTCCTTCTCCTATATTCCCTTTCCCAAATTCTTAAACTCCACACCTCATACCCTACACAACAATTCCTAACCCTATTCATCAAATCCCTCAAAACCCTCCTACATTTCCCTAATCCCTATAGTCCCAATAGCTCCTAATCCCTTACTACTTCCCTCTTCCTAACAGTCCCTTGTTGCATTTTTCCCTTTGGTGGCAGAATTCAATCACATCACAAAGAGCAGTCCACAATAGTTTGACGCATCAGGGCAATTTGTCTACTAGCAACTATGGCATCTGATCCTTCATATGAATATGAAGAGGATACCCAAAGTGACTCACCCACAGAGGGACATGCACCCAGGAGGCTTCATAGAGGTGGCAGACATATCATTACTTGTCCCGGAACTTGGTGTGCAAAACGAGAATCAAGGTGAAGAGAGAATTAAGGAGGCCAAAAGTGGATGAAGGAATTCAAATATTGGCTGAAGCCTCTTTAGCCTAGCATGACACTTTATGGAGAAGTTCCATCCCAAATTTCAAGAAATTTGGGGCATTTTTTGTATTTTGACGAATTTTGGCACTTAAAAACAGAGTTTTTCTCCCTATGTTCCGCGCCACGTGGCGCGTGCTTTTGCTAGGGAGCTCTAAATCACAAAATGTTTACATTTCTGGATTTGGCATCAAAAATCATGACTGCTAGTGGATGGCCAAGAAGTTTGGGCAATTTTTGAGTCCTCAAGAGGTCAAAAACACTCCAAAAATGACCTCACTGCCCCTATTTTGACACACAGGAAGCAGACTTGGGAGAATGGACTTTTGGAGGGTTAAATGGACACCAAATTGAAAAATTCCACTTGGGTTGGAAATTCGATAGGTAGAGCTTTCCAATGAGCTATATTGAGCTCAATTTGGACCTCAGGAAGTTCCTCAAACTCACCCTCAAAGTGGCACGATGCATAGAGGATTTTTGCTCAATTTTTCACCTTCCATCTCAGAAATTCGACTAGTTTGACTAGTTTTGATTCCAGATGTAATTTTTGACCCATCTTGATGTAAGTTTATTATTATGATGTAATTTTTCCCCATATTTACTTGTTCTATAGGATTCATTCACTAAAAAGTGAAAATTTAATGAATGAATCAGTTTCCTACCTTATAGAGGCAAGTTGTTTTGATTGCCTAGATTTTAGTGTTTTGTTTAGAATTGGTTGAGATAGCTCCTAGAATGTTGAGCTCGACCCCTAGAGGCATGGGAATGGCTTAGGATGGTCTATATCATGTATTCTCTAAGTCATTTCCAGGGTTGGACACTTCAGATTGCTTTGGCATATCATTGTACATTCTATCTCTGCATTTTTGGCTAAGGAAAGACCAGGGTTTTGCAGCACTGTTTGGGATCCATGTGGCTTTATGTTTTGATGGTGTTATTTTCTAAGTAATTTTAAGTTCATTAGTTTTATGTATATCATTTTCCTTTCTCTTCTTCTGAATTTGAACAAATGAGTGATTAAGGTAGAATCCATTAACTGTTATGCTCTGCCCTTGAATTTGTTTAAATTTCCATGTTTTCATCTATTTGAGACTCTCTTGCTCTCCTTAGCTCCTCACCAGTCTGATCCATCCATTTACTCACTTTAAAGCATCAAAAAGATTGCCTTCCTTGCCCCAATCAAAACTCTGCAGAAATTGTGCCTCATCCCCGAGCCCAATTTGCCTTTCCCTGTTTCCAGCACAAAACCCCCAAAAACTCAAACCAAACCCTTGTACTTTATACCTAGACTAAAATTAGCTTTTATTTCAGTCATCTTGAGCCCCATCAATTGTCTTTTTCCGAGATCGACCCAGAGAGATCCCTCTCCTGTCCTCGTAGGGCTAGCTATGAGGCTGAGCATGGTTTGATGTGGACCTAGACCCTTGCCTTTCCAGCCTGAGGCAAATCTAGGCTCTAACACCATCCTTGGGTCTGAATAATGAAAATCATGATCTTTACGACACATGTGTTGGGAATGATGAATTTATGGAAAGTGAAATTGAGACCAACCTTACCTTTCTCAAGGATATTACTCCCGATGAATCCTCTTTTCAAAACCTTGATAGAAATGATCTCATTAACCCCTTAGAAGATGACATTGAAGATTATTTCCACATTGAAAAGGAGAAATGGGAAATTGTTGGTCCTCAATTTGGTTGTGCTCCCATTTACGACACCGGCAAGGAGGATGAGGATGATATTGGTTTTCTTTTCCCCTCAGGCACTATTTATGATGACATACGCAATGATACCCTTGGGAAGGAGAATCTCCATTTTCCTTTGCATAAAGAGGGGCAGTTGGAAGTGACCATTTTTCCTTTTAGAAGAGACCCAATCTTTGATACTTTGGACATTGATAGGGCTCCCACTTCTCCTGAGTATGATTCTATGTTCAAATCACTTGAGCCTTTAGATTATGATTTTAGAAAAGTGAAACCCATTGAATACAATATTTATTTCTACTTTTTCCTATTGGTCATCGTCTTAAGTCTTCATCAAGTGATTCCCTCGCCCTTGGTCATATGATCTCAAGTAACTATGAGCCCTTCATCCTCCCCCCCTCTCGAGTATAGTGTCAAGGAGAAGCCCTTCATTGGTTATAATTTTCCTCCTTGGACACACCCTCAGGGTTTTGATCACTCCATAGTCTTCCCTCTCCAGCGTAATCATCATGTGAAATCTACTTGTGTTTCTCCATCTCATCAGTCTCCCTGTCCTGCTAATCATAACGCAATTAAGGCCATAAGCCATGATATAAAAAATAAGAACAATGGTGGATATGCCAAACGTTTCCATCCATCAAAAATTTTATATGCTTGGTTGTTGACATCTCTATATTTTGTTTGCAAGAGAAGATCTTGCGAACTAGATTACATTTGTTTCTTACCTCTTCTCACATAATCATCTGTGTGGGCATCATATTTTCCAACCTCTCCCTCGTAGCATCCTCCATGTGTTTGGGTTTGCATTAGCTTTGAGATTTGTTGCATAAGTAATCATGTAGGTCAGCATATTTATATTGATTTGATGATATGTTGGTTGCAATGGATTTAAGATTACACTTAGTATTAGTTTTGTAACATATGCATGTTAGGGTAGGATGCATTGCATGTTGATTTTTTCCCTAGAACTAATGACATGTGATACTTCTCATGGTAGATTAGTTGCATTTATATTAAAATTTGCATGTTTTTATTTTTCTGTTGATTTTATAGCCTAACACTAAGCATGGTTGATCATAAGACACCATGAAAGATGTTTCCCCATGTTTTTCCATCTAGTATATGTGCAGGTGACAGTTCTATGGTATCCAAGAGATCGTTGGAGTCCTCGTGACATCCTGTTCGAGTATATTTTCCCACTTCTACAAGAGATCATGTCTCAGATGGAGCGAGATGTTACCCACCATTTTGTGGGTGATACCCCTAGGAGATTTTTTTAATCCAAGATGGTCCTCATTGGCAGCCAGCAACCCCTTACAACCACTAGTTAGCTCATTGTGCCATTTCTCTGCCACTTTAGCCAACCATGTGGTCCCTTGCCCATCTGCCATGATTGTATGTTTGAAGGTGGGCGACCCAAACCTAAAGGTATGCATTGTCATTTGGTAATTGAGTATTGTACTTTTCTTATCATGGACACTTCTGAGCATGGATTAATTATGGGATTCAGTGGAAAGAATGGATTAGGTTTGTGCTCTTGTCCCCTAAACCCCTTTTGGATATTAACCTTGGATTCTAGTCCCGTGGGATCTTGTTTACTGACCATTTGTCTTTAGGGATGGTATTTCATAGGAAACCTTGATTTTGGTTGCATGGTCTTGCTCCCTTATCTGCTTATATTACCCCCTCTCCAAGCATTATTACCCCATTCATCATTTCTCTAACATGGATCCACATCCCTCCATTGGGTCCACATTGGGTTAGCTCGCCCCTTCCCCTTGCCCACACACCTTGGGTCAGGCGTGTAATGATGCCTGGAGGTTGATGCAGCTAAAAAGAAAGACAAAAGAATATTTGGCCACATTCAACAAGAAAATGTACCACAAAATGCAAAAGATGGTCGAGAAACACATTTAGCACGTGGGAAAAATCCAATACATGAGCTCTACCCCATTATCATGGCCATTGTAGAGCTGTAACTATGGTCTCTTTCACCTCTAATTATCCCACATTAATAAGTCAATCGGGGAACGTTTTGTTATTGCAAAGAGTAACTCAATCCGAGGCTATTCGTCAAAGTAATGCTTAGTAGTACAGCGTTTAGAAAATACAAGAGTAAATGGATGCTAAAGTATGACTAAATTACTTCAAAAGGATAAAATCACACAAGACAGCTTATCAGTCAAGGGTGCGGAAGCGATAACCCATCCCTCTAGAAACTGATGCAAAGGAAATTAGAGCATGGACCATAGGTCTGCGAGCTAGGCAGCGACTGCTGAGGCTCACTACAGCCTTAGACCTTCTCTCACACCAAAGCAGCAAATGCAAGTAAATGGAACGGCAGAAAGTAAAATAGAACAGCAAATAGGAAATGGAACAGCAAGTCTAAAATGGAACGGTAGTAAATGGAACAACAATCAAAAGAAATAATTCTCGCGAGTCAGAACCAAACTTGCTCTATTGAACCAAACTCACACTCTGCGATGAAATAACAATCTTCTCTCTTAAGGCAAATTGGATGGAATGTACTTTATGGAATAGCACTCATTGATGAATTATGGAACAACAGTAATCGATCTTATATGCACACCTCACACTAATATAGTAATCTGACAATTAAGGATAATACGACTATGTTTCCAAATAGAATAACATCACTTTCGGATTCCAATAATTGGGATTTCAAATGAATCCAATAACAGTAATATTCAGTACAGACACTCTGTAACAGAAATAGCTGGTTTAGACTAATAACATGCAATCAACTCTGAAAAGATTCAATCATGCAATGCAGAGTCACTACACAGATTTCCTGAAAGAACCATTAATGAATTAATCGTAGCAGAGCATGGAATAGCACATGAAAAGCATATCAGATTACCGAGCAATAAAGATAAGCAAACCACGCAGAAATCAAGTTATAATGATACAAAAGCAAGTGTCCTTCGAAGCCGGGCCCTTAGCTTCCAATGGTACACCACCTTAGATTACTCCAGACGCAAAGATGAAATAAACACCAAGTCTTTTATATTAACGCATCAACAAACATACAGTAAACCAGGTCTTAGTGAGACTCGATGATCAAAGTTTAGTCTGAAACTGAAAGTTACAAAAAAAGTCCCTTTGCTTAACGATGTTGTTCCTTTTTATAAAAGTAACGGCGGGGATATCTAGGTAACAAAAATAAGTAAAACAATGATCCCTCAGGATCAAATATCTTGAGGGATTCGCCAAGCTGTTAATCCTTTACTTTTCTTTCCCTTTTTCGCCGAATTGGTATCCCTTCTTCCTTTCCTGGGTTATTCTGCTTTGATTTGCTCGATCTCGTTTCCATCTGGGTCCCTTCTAGAGGGACAGCAGTTATTCCTCCTCTGTCTTTCCCTTTTGAACGGCAGCTCTTTGTTTCCACCTTTCCCTGTATAGAAAAATGACAATTATCAGCGATTAAGCTTTCCATGTTAATTCTTACACGTTTTATTAGAATTCTTTATTTCTTTGAGTTCATGATGCAGAAAAGGTTACAAATGTTACTGAAAATCCACTAAATTGTTTGTCAAAAGCATACCTTTCGAGTGCTCCACACACCCCCTTGCTTACCCTGTTTCATGCCCTCATGAAAACATTATAGTTGACATGCAAGGCGGTAAGAGAATAGGTCGGAGAGGGAACCTCGTGTGGAGGCCTACAACCGTGATGAGCAACTAGATCATCAAAGAACTGATTTATTTGACCTGTAGGCATTTCATACAAGGCTTGATATCCGGGTGCAGGGTGCCAAATGATTGGACTACAAAATCGATACCCTAACCAGAATGGCCCTGCTTGCAGAATACGCTCCCCATAAAGGTTCAATCGGCTAGCAGCCAGCTCAAAATTTTCGTATTTGAATGGTTCCCTGAGCTGGATGTTTGGGCTAGAAGTCCGGTATCGGAATTTTGTAGCATCGATGGCGAGGTATTTAATAGTCAAAAAATATTCCAGACTGTGTCGGATTAGGTCTTCGTGCATGGGACCTAATATCTCGATGACACCCGGGGTCCTCATAAGGTTCTTATGTGCTCTCCATAACAGCATTGGGTCTCTAGGCTCGGCTCTCACCCACAAGTCTAGGCTATTTTCCTGTCTCTGAAAAGTGTTATAAGCTCTGATCCATTTCAGCTGATTAACCCCAAATGAAACGAAGGCTTGCAATTGTATGTCACCAACAAAAGGGCCAGGATTTAAGTCAGTTTCCTGGTCTAGCACGAGGTTGTGCAAGTAAAATTCACACAATAATATTTGAACCTTAATTCCATAATGCTTGCAACAATCTATGACATCATTAACAGTATTGATTTGGATAGGGGCACCTGCCCTAACAGCTTTTATTTTTAATCATAAATATCGTTCAATAAAAAATAAAGCATAGTTTTTAGCAGGGGCCCTACAGGTCAGAACGTCATTATACAAAGAACACATAGTGTCCATCTGCTTAATAACAATATCTAATCAACGAGTTACCTTGGCAACCTTTTCTTGCTCCTTTTGCCATCCTTCGAAGGCCTGGCTCTCGGACTGACTAATATTCTGGAGTTGCTGTTGTAACTCTTCGTATTTCTCCCGGGGGACTGTTTGTTCTCTCAGCTGTTCAACTTCTTGCTGAGCTTGCTTCATCATCTTGTGCAAGGTTCTTGTTTTTGGATCCTTTTTCCATAGAACCATAGAGGCTGGGAATTTTACATGAACCTTTTTGTTATGTTGTTTGGAGTTCAGAACCCGAATTACCCCTGAGGGTGGTGCCTCTGTTTGGATCTTCTTACTCTATTTTTCTTTCTTAACACGAATGAAAGGTTGTTGTGGTCCCCCTGTTATTGGAACATCTTCCTGTTCCTTTGCCTCAATTGGAATGGCAGTCTATTCTTCAGTGTCAATTGGAACAGCAGTTTATTCTTCAATGTCATTTGGAACAGCAGTTTGTTCTTCAATGTCATTTGGAACAGTAGTCTGTTCTTCAATGTCATTTGGAATGGCAGTAGGTCTTCCAGCGGGGTTTTGACCAATAGAGCGGCTATAAGTCCTTCGTCTTCTTGTCCTACGGGATTTTGCTACAGTGGCCCTTTTTCTTTTCCTTGTGGTCCTTCGTATCCTCAGGTTGGCTTTCAGAATCCGAATTTGCAGTTGGAGCTGGGCTATAGTGTTCAGCAACCTCTGTTGTTTCCTCCTTAATTTCTTGATTTCTATTGCCTCAGCAGAGGGTTCATGATTGGCCCTTAAATCTGCTCCTACTCCGTCTAGAATTTCTTCTGGTGTCTTGGGAACAAATTGTTCCTGATTGGTGTCTCTTATTTCCTCATCATGAACGGGCAGGTTTTCTTCTCCTGCCCTTTTTGCATGTGATTTCTCAGGTGTGTCTTCCTCCAGAGGTCCGTCAGGGAGGCCTGTTGGGCTGGAGGGTTGGCCATACTCCCCCATATTGGCCAGGATTGCAACCAATTCATCTTCACCCACAGGGTCCCGCGGCGGGCTGCCCTCCGGCTGTACTACTTCCTCCTCTTGATTGGACTGCTCAGTGACTGCCTTGGAGTGTTCAACTTCTGTTTCTGTTTCAAAGTGCTCGTCTCCCTCCTCGAATCCTTCTCCGGGCTGCTCAACCTCAGCCCCAGATTGTTCAGCATTTTCTTTGGAAGGTCCTCCTTCTAGTTCTGGAGGTTTGTCCGTAATCTCGATTGGTTGGCTGGTGGTCTCCTGGATCTTTTCCAGCCTCCCTCGTATCTGGGCTAGCTGGGCTGATTTCCTTGGTCTCTCAAGTTGTTCGGGTGTACTAGCAACATGTTTTTCTACTACCAATTTTCTGCGTTTTTCTGGTCGTTCTGGTGTGCTAGAGGAATGTTTAGGTTTTGGGGATGGTGCAGCCAATCCCCCCTCGATCATTGCAATGAACTCCTCCCAGCTGCTCTGCTGTTGAGTGAGACTATGGCTCACTATCAATCAAATCAATCCATGGTGGCTAACAACTGTTTCTACGTGCTGTGCCTTTTTCAAGCTTCGGGCCGCATCATGCAATAATGAATTTAAGAGTGCAGGCAAATTTACAGAACATTTTTCTTTCAAAACAGCTAAGAGTTTAAGATGACGTGGTCTTACCACGTCTTTCCTCCCTTCGCAAGTGATGTAGCTCTGCACTATCTTTGCTAATTCGGTCCAAGGTTCTCCTAACGTTGCTAGCAGAACTCCCTTCCCCTTAACTGTCAAGCTTTGGCCTTCATCCTGGAAAATCTCCATAATCTTTTGTAGTCTTTCTTTCTTCAGCGTCCATACAGGTCCGGCAGCTGGTAGTCCCAAGACTTCTGCAATTATATCATCAGTGACCGTTACCTGTCTCTCTCTTACTATGGAGTAGATCTCCTGCAGATTTTGCAGAAACTCCAATACCATTGTTTCATTCGATTCTTGTAGGCAACTGAAATAATTCAGCCACCCTGCCTTTTCCAGGATCTCCTGGGAAGCAACGGAGACTGTCAGCTCCTGAGGTTCGCTTCGGATTGCCTTTCCCCCCATGGTTCTACTCAGAATTCTCAATGGAACAGCAACTGCCTGTGCTGTTTGAGACGCAGAGAGGGTGATTGTCGCAAGGTTTTGGAAAAGAACACAGAGTATGCAACAAAAAAAGGATCGTGGATGGCAACTTTCATAAAATAGAATTATCATACCATTAAACCATGCCATACCTTCGTACATTATCTTCCCCGAATGGTGTGCTGACACGTAATTCATGGAGTAATGAGGTTACCTTTCCCCCCCACGATCTGATAGGTTATCCCAGCCGTTAAATAGAGGAGTAGCAGCCATTCTAAAACCAAGTCATAAAGGAACAGCATATGAAATTATGCCATGTTTTAGATAGACAACGAAATACCAAAATCGAGGCAAAAAGGTCGATCGTGTTTTACATAAGAGCCTGCGTGATATGATGCGAGGCCGGGGGATGGGACGTCTGTCAAGCGTACGAAATCTCCAGCGGTCATTGTTATTTCTGTTGCCATGATTGGTGGTAATGAGTGTCCATGCAATGTATACATCGGGGCATAAAATATGATCTATTCATAGGATATAAGAGACAAAGAAGTATTGATATCATATCTCTTGGTGTAACCATTACGACTTCAATACCATTAACAGAGCTCTGCTGCCGACAGGTGTTCATAACCTTGGCAGATTTGTTTATTTCACCCCCGGAACCATGATCCTTTGTGTGTATTTTGAAGAGTATTTTGTCAAAATGTAGGCCAATATGTTGGCTTGATAACCAGGTAGCCATAATGCCATTCACAAGGTAGGTGCGAAACGTGGGCAGGCCGGCTCGTGATGAGACCCTTTGTTCCAAGGTCTGTTTATTTAGTGTACCTTTGGACCATATCCCTGGTGTGGTGGCCATAATGGGAATGCCACTTCGCTTCCATCCTTATGATCATGGTAGGCTGGCTCTTGATGAGACCCCCTATCCTGCATTTGACAATTGATAATCCATATTTACTTTTTTTTTCTTTTTGCAGAGCACTTTTTCTTATTTATTTACACATAAGGGTGGTTCAGCACTCCTTAAGAGTGGGGAATGGTGGAAGAAGTCTTATCATCCCAATAGGAAGATATAAATCCTCTGCTCTTATCCCTAAGTAATAATCAAAAAAAGTTTTTTTTTTCTTTTTAGGGAAATCATCATGATAAAGATCACCAATCAGAGCAATGGTAATAAGACAATGACAACGAAGATGAGAAGTAAGTGTATCCCTCCTCTTGTCCTCTTATCAATACTAGGCCTTATAAACATAGCGATCTATGATCCGCTGACTTCGGTATGTCATGATTTATGTTCATTGCATAAGTGCATAGTTGTATCTTAAAGACTGGAGAGAACATGGGCGAAAAGCATCCTCAATATCATCAAAGAGAGCAAAAACATGCCGATGGTGTTCCTTTTGAAAAAGGAACAGCAGAGAAGAATCCATGCAAACAAATACTTGAAATGTCGTTTCTTTAAAAGGAACATCAGAAGAGAAAAAATGTTGTTCCTTTTGAAAAGGAACAGCAGAAAATCACAAATGTTGTTCCTTTTGAAAAGGAACAACAGAAAATCACGAATGTCGTTCCTTTTGAAAAGGAATAGCAGAAAATCACGAATGTTGTTCCTTTTGAAAAGGAACAACAGAAAATCACAAACGCTGTTCCTTTTGAAAAGGAACAGCAGAAAATCACAAATGTTGTTCCTTTTGAAAAGGAACAGCAGAAACACAACAATGTTGTTCCTTTTGAAAAGGAACAGCAGAAACACGCAAATGTTGTTCCTTTTGGAAAAGGAACAGCAAGGACACGCAGAATGTAAAAATCAAAATGAAAAAAAAAAAAGAGAAATATCAGTGAAAATGTTAAGAAAACATATATACAAGAACTTATGTACAAGTTATAGAAAAAATGAATTCCTTACTGAATTATAGGTGAGGAAGATTTTTCTTCCTCTCCTAAAATTTCCATATCAGTGTCTCAACGTAGCTGCTGACAGAAGGATTCCCAAGTGAGTGGCTTGCGATAGAGACGAACTCGGTGGCCATTTACCTTGAATGCATATCCAGAACCGTCGATTGTGATCAGAGTGAGGGTCCCATTATCATGTACTTTCTGGATTTCGTATGGTCCCAGCCAACGAGTCTGAAGTTTCCCCGGGAAGTCCTGAAACCGAGAGTCATATAACAGAGCCCAGTCTCCTTCGTGAAAGACTTTGTTCTTGATGAGTGCATCATGCCATTTAGCTCGCTGTTGTTGAATAAGTGTTGTATCCTGTAATGCAGAGAGCCTGATTTCGTCATATTCATTAATCTGCTGTAATCGATTGATTTGTGCCTCACTTAGATCTAGTCCAACTTCCTGTGCAGTTCGTAGCATTTGGATTTCGAATTCTATGGGGAAAATAAGTTTTTTTCCAAACACTAATTGATAGGGTGAATAACCGGTGGTACTTCTCCATGTGGTTCTATAAGCCCACAGTGCTTCAGGTAATTGGGCGGCCCAATCATGCCTATGTGATGCAATGGTTTTTGTTAAAATTGATTCTATTACCTTGTTGCTACTTTCTACTTGCCCATTCGCCTGCGGGTGATATGGGGTAGTAATTTTATGCTAGACGTGATAATTGTTAAGTGTTGCAACTAATTTGTTTCCAGAAAATTGTGGTCCTCCATCTGTAATTATTTCTCTCGGAAGGCCATAACGTACAAACAAATGGAACAGTTACTGTATTACAGAATCTTTTGTAGCTCTAGGCAATGCTTCGGCCTCAACCCATTTGGTGACATATTCTGTCGCCACCAAGATATATGTTCTCTGATTTGATGATGGGTTGATGGGTCCAACGAAATCAAGAGCCCATCGTTCAAATGGCTCAATGACTAATTGTGGCCTCAGAGGCATTTCGTTGGCTTGACCAGGTCGTCCTGCTCGCTGGCAGCTGTCACAGGCTTGGACAAATTTCTTCGCATCTTTGAAAATTATAGGCCAGTAGTATCCTGTCTGCAATACTTTATGTGCTGTTCTTTTTTCAGCAAAGTATCCCCCACATGGTCTGTCATGAGAGGCTTTTAAGATGTCGAAAATTTCATCTTCTCGAATACATCTCCTAATTTGCATGTCTGCCCCCGTGTGGAACAAATAGCCCCCAATCCACGAAAATCGAGTACTCTTCTAAACAATCTGCTTATGTTCATTATAGGTTAAGTGTTTTGGTAGCTTACCTACTGCAAGGTAATTGGCAACATCAGCATACCAGGGTGTTTGAATAGCAACAGCAAATAGGTGCTCATCAGGGAATTGATCTTCCACTGATGCTGCTTCAATTGATTTTGGTATTCGTGAGAGAAAATCGGCTACAGGTTTTTCCTTGCCAGGTCAATCCTTGATTGTGATATCGAACTCCTGCAATAAAATCAACCATCTAGTTATTCTAGAATTTGTAACAGGATTATTTGCTAAATATTTGATAGCAGAATGATCTGTATATAAAATAACGGGATAGCCTGTGATATAATGTCTAAACTTGTTGACAGCATGTATTATAGCCAGGAATTCTTTTTTAGTGATAGTGTAATTTAATTCAGCAGGGGATAAATTTTTTCTGATATAGTAGATAGCATATGGTTTTTTATCCTCTTCCTGCCCAAGGACTACACCAATTGTTGTATCTGAGGCATCAGATGAGATTTGGAATGGTAAATTCCAGTTTGGTCCTCGAAGGACTGGAGCTATTGATACAAGCTTCTTTAATTCCTTGAAAGCACAGTCGCATGTTTCTGTCCACAAGAAATCAACATTACCAGTTAGTGCATATAGAGGTGCAGCTATGTGTGAATAATGTTCTATAAATCGTCTATAATACCCAGAAAATCCAAGAAAGTTGTGTACCTCTGTTTGAGTAGTGGGGGTGGGGATAAGCCAAAGTATTTGAATTTTGGCCGGGTCTACCTGAATGCCAGCTGGTGAAACATAGTGTCCTAGAATGAGCCCTTCAGTCATCATCATATAACATTTTTCGTGGCTTAAGCAAAGCCTGGTAGCAATGCAACGTTGTAGGACTTTTTCTAGAGTGTCTAAAGCTGGATCAAAATCATCTCCATATGGTGTAAAGTCATCCATGTACACCTCAAGTCCATCATTTATTAAATCTGCAAAGATGCTAAGGACAACCTTGGAAGTAGCAGGACTGACAAGGCCAAAGGGTAGAACTCGATAGGCAAACGTTCCCCAAGGACAAGTAAAAGTAGTTTTATCTTGGTCTTCAGGGGCAATCTGAATCTAATTGTATCCACTGAAGCCATCCAGGAAAGAAAAGAATTTATTTCCTGCTAAAGTGTCCAATACTTGGTCTATGAATGGGAGAGGGAAGTGTTCTTTCTGTGTGGCTTTATTTAACTCTGTGTAATCCACACAAATCCTCCATTTCCCATTCTTCTTGGGTACCACCACAAGCGGAGAGACTCATTTACTATCGAAAATAGGATAGATGAAATTAACATCTAAAAGTTTCTAAAGTTTAGCTTTTACAACATCTTTTAGATGAGGGTTGAGTCTTCTTTGCGGTTGACGAACAGGTCTTGCATCTTTTTCTATATAAATGTGGTGGGTGCACAGTTGGGGATCAATCCCTTTCATATCAGGGTAATCCCACGCAAATTCTTCTTGATACTTTCATAACAGACGGACGAGCTTTGTTTCTTGGTCCGATGTGAGGTTGGCATTGATATTTAGAGTCTTTCCCGGTTCAATTTCCACTACTTTACTGTTGGCAACAGCAGTCACAGGTATTGTTTGGTCATGCGCATCTTTCAAAGGATCTTCTTCTAGTTCACTATCAAATGTTGCTTCTATCATGAAACACTGTGTGTGAGATCTAGATTCAATTTGAATAATGAAATTATTGATGGCATCGTCTCCTGTTTAGTCTTTAAAATATAGAGCCTTCTGTACAATGAATGGAGATCTGATATTGTCAGTAAGGTATGACACAGGGTGCTGGTTAGTTTTTATCATTGTAAGACTTGGTTGTGCTGGAGGGTATAGAACTAGATTTTTAATATTTGGTCCTCTAATTATAGTCATGTTTCCCTGCCGACAACCAATGTAAGCATCGGCAATAGCAAGCCAAGGTCTACCTAAAATTAGCAGATGTCCATCCAGTCGGGTTTTCGGATTAATTATCAGGAAATCGGTTGGGTATTCCCAGGAATCTACAGAAACCATGACATCGTATAGAGTACCTTCCGGTCGAACTACAGATCGGTCTGCCAATTCTAGCAAAGTAGAAGTAGGTTCTACCAATGTAATGCCGAGCTTTTGGCAAGTAGAGGTTGTCAAAATATTAATTGTAGCTCCTAGATCAACTAAAGCATTAGCCAGGGTCTGACCATAGATTTGAACAGTTACGATTGGATTTCCAGGATCTTCATATTTAATGGGTGTCTCCTTTCCTGATAACAAGTCAGATAAAGTACCGACTACTTGGACTCTTGGGTTAGTGGTTGCATTCCTCCTTGATTTTTTTATGCACAATTCTTTTATAGTTTTTGCGTATATAAGGATGTCTTGAATGGCTTGGAGGAATGGAATTCTTATGTACAGATTTTGTAACTCTCCCAGAATGTCAAAGTCTGGATATTGTATAGGTCGTGGTATGACTAATTGTTCTGGGAAGGGAGGAGAGGATGTACTTACTTGATGATGGGTCTGCTCCTTATTTACACCCTCTTGTTGTAACGGTTGTTCTATTGGTAACTGATCTTCAATGTGAACTGTTTTATCTCCCTCCATTTCTATTATCCGTCCAGATCTTAACTGAAGATCATTGCACTCCCTCAGGTCAGGTCCGATTTCTGATGATTCCATGATTTGGAGGGATTGGACTGGTCTATTATTTGGATTGGGATTGGGTTGGGCTGGGAGTTGCGGTCTCAGATTAGACTGGGGGTTTTGTTGTAAAGCTGGCAGAGTCGGTTGAGGGAGTGGAATAGTTCCTGTTGGCTAATATGTCGATTTTGGCCAGTTTGTCTGCCACGATGAACCTTGTGAAATAGGGGGAATCCATTGTGGAGGATATGAGTTATTCTGCCAATATGGTGGGGCGTAAGGAAAATTCGGCCAGCCAAATTGGCTTGTCTGATTCATCCACGGATTTGGAGAAGGAAACGGCTGTGATGACCAGTTCGAAAATGGGGATTGAGATTGGTTTTGCCACATGCTATATTGCTGAGCATTATACTGCGGAGGCTGGAAAGAAGAAGTTGGGTCTCAAAACATACCAGATTACCTTGGTTGCCATTGGCGACGCTGGTTAATGAAGTATGCTGATTCTGGCTCTTCTTCCACTTCCTTATATACTGCCTTCAATCCAGGAAGTGAGGGGCAGCTCTCAGTAAGGTGATCTTTTATACAGATAGCACATGTTTGAACTGCATCCAGTGGACATTCCTTGTGGCTATGTTTTCTTCTACATCGGGGGCAGAAAATCGCCAAATTTTGTTCCGCCTCCATCTGCTTCTGTTTAGCCTGCACAATATCAAGTTGTGTAGTTAATGTCCCCAGAATATCAGTTTTAAAATTTTCTAATAAATTTCCAAGTTCTACACGTGTTACTCCTTCTGTTGATAT
>APFE031006024.1:25884-40225 GCA_000404065.3 Pinus taeda | reverse complement strand
CTGGTTTTATCCTTGTGCTGCCTCTCGAACTCCTGATACATAAATCAATGATGTCAGCAAAATTCTCTTGATAAATATCCCCTTTTCCCATGATATTTAATGTTTCAATCCACTGTTCCTTCATGCCTCTGATCAATGCAGTTTTTAACACATTATCAGGCAGAGGTAGTGATGCATAGGGAGATCTCTGTAAATTATACTGAAAACTTTCTACGTATTCCTCTAATGTTTCATTTGGTCTAGCTGTCATTTGGAATATTTCATCTTTTAATTCTCTAGACCTACAATAATCATGATATTTCTTTAGGAAAGATTCTTTCATTTGTTCCCAGTTATTTATGACTCCACCACCTAAACACATAAACCATCTTAAAGCTGCCCCTTTCAAAGTGGAGGGGAACAATTTTAATTTCTGGGGGTCAGTGGTGTAATCATATCCCCTGCATAGCACATCAAATTCAAATAAGAATGCATCGGGGTCCTCTGATGTAAGTCCGTGAAATGTAGGAATGTGTTGAAGAGGGATTGCTTTCATGGGCGCATTTGCTGCGGAATCCACTATAGGATATTGCAATGTAGAAGTTTGAGTATTTGGCTGACTATGCGCCATGGGATCGAATATATGCCAATAACCTTCCAGGATTTCTAGGAGGGTATTCCTAGGCTGAGAAGGAACGGCCTTGACAGGGATTGTTTTAATAGCACTTCCCCTATCTGGAATTTCTATCTGAGGAAATGGGATGTCTTCAATAATAATTTTTACCGTGCTCCCCTTATCTGGACTATTTAACGACTGAATTATCCTAGGAGGAGACCTTGGCTCCCCTACTTCCCCTGTTTCCCCTTCTCCTTCACAAAGATTGCTGAAATTCCCTTCCTACAATCGTTCTGGAATAGAATTTTCAATTTCTTGAAAGTCTTGTTCATCAGTCTGACTATGCACCTCAGCAAAGGCTTCAGATGGTGATGCTGTGGCCTGAAGGGAGCTAGTAGGCTGTTTAGAATTGATCTTTCTGGGAACTACTAATGGCTGAGATTCAGTTTTCTTATAGATTTCGTCTATGAAGGTTGTTCGGCCAAGGGTCACTGGCCCTTTGGCTTTTTCGGGTTTGGATGGAGGTTTGATATTCCTTTCTGGCTTTTTCTGCTTAGTCATACACTCTAATAAACTACTAAATCCTATTCAACCAGCAATTCTGCTAGGAGAGTGGACGGTGGAGCAGGGCTTTTACATGCTCCATACGCAGGTTCTTACCTTCCGTTTTTAAAATCCAACTCTCCCCTAGCAGATTTGCGCACTACTTTGTAAAGGACAAATGGCTATACTCTTTCCCCGACAACGACGCCAAAATGTAGAGCTGTAACTAGGGTCTCTTTCACCTCTAATTATCCCACATTAATAAGTCAATCTGGGAACGTTTTGTTATTGCAAAGAGTAACTCAATCTGAGGCTATTCATCCGAGTAATGCTTAGTAGTATAGCGTTCAGAAAATACAAGAGTAAACAGATGCTAAAATATGACTAAATTACTCCAAAAGGATAAAATCACACAAGACAGCTTATCAGTCAAGGGTACGGAAGCGATAACCCATCCCTCTAGAAACTGATGGAAAGGAAATTAGAGCATGGAACATAGGTCTGGGAGCTGGGTAGCGACTGCTGAGGCTCACCACAGCCTTAGACCTTCTCTCACACCAAAGCAGCGAATGCAAGTAAATGGAACGACAGAAAGTAAAATGGAACAGCAAATAGGAAATGGAACAACAAGTCTAAAATGGAATGACAGTAAATGGAACAACAATCAAAAGAACTAAGGCTCGCGAGTCAGAACCAAACTCACACTCTGTGATGAAATAACAATCTTCTCTCTTAAGGCAAACTGGATGGAATGTACTTTATGGAACAACACTCATTGATGAATTATGGAACAACGGTAATCGATCATATATGCACACCTCACACTAATATAGTAATCTGACAATTAAGGATAATATGACTATGTTTCCAAATAGAATAAAATCACTTTCAAATTCCAATAATCGGGATTTCAAATGAATCCAATAACAGTAATATTCAGTACAGACGCTCTGTAACAGAAATAGCTGGTTTAGACTAATAACATGCAATCAACTCTAAAAAGATTCAATCATGCAATGCAGAGTCACTACACGGATTTCCTAAAAGAACCATTAATAAATTAATCGTAGCAGAGGATGGAATAGCACATGAAAAGCATATTAGATTACCGAGCAATAAAGATAAGCAAACCACACAGAAATCAAGTTATAATGATACAAAAGCAACTGTCCTTCGGAGTCGGGCCCTTAGCTTCCAATGGTACACTGCCTTAGATTACTCCAGACGCAAAGATGAAATAAACACCAAGTCTTTTATATTAACGCATCAACCAACGTACAGTAAACCAGGTCTCATTGAGACTCGATGATCAAAGTTTAGTCTGAAACTGAAAGTTACAAAAAAAGTCTCTTTGCTTAACGATGTTGTTCCTTTTTATTAAAGTAATGGCGGGGATATCTAGGTAACAAAAATAAGTAAAACAGTGATCCCTCAGTATCAAAGATCCTGAGGGATTCGCCAAGCTGTTAATCCTTTACTTTTCTTTCCCTTTTTCGCCGAATTGGTATCCCTTCTTCTTTTCCTGGGTTATTCTGCTTTGATCTGCTCGATCTCGTTTGCATCTGGTTCCCTTCTAGAGGGACAGCAGTTATTCCTCCTTTGTCTTTCCCTTTTGAACGGCAGCTCTTCGTTTCCACCTTTCCCTGTATAGAAAAATGACAATTATCAGCAATTAAGCTTTCCATGTTAATTCTTACATGTTTTATTAGAATTCTTTATTTCTTTGATTTCATGATGCAGAAAAGGTTACAAATGTTACTGAAAAGCCACTAAATTGTTTGTCAAAAGCATACCTTTCGAGTGCTCCACAGCCATCACCCTGGTTCCTATAGATTCTATGAGCCTCCTTCATCATAGAGTTTTAGGTCCCTATAATACTAATGTATTCCCTCATTGTTATTATTAGTGTAGCCCCCTTATTGTTATTGTTGTGCCCATGTAGTCCCCATATTGTTATCATTGTGCCCCATAGAAGCCCACTATTGTTATTGTTGTTCCCTTACATTATTATTGTTATGTTGACTCTGATTATATTGTGACCCCTTAGACTTCTATATATAGAAAGGAGTTTATGTCATTTGAATCATCGAAAAATTGTTCATTTATGTAATGTAAAGGAGGTTTCCCCCTCGAAGAGGATAATTTAAGTTGTTGATCTATCTATTTTTGAATTGGTTTTATAACATCTGGTATCAGAGCTTTGGATTTTAGGGTTTCACAGCTTCAAACAGGCCATCGTGGAATTTTTTCTATAACTTTTTTTTCTACAAAGTTTCAATAGCTAAAATTAAAACCACGTTGAGCCGAAATCTTGGTGAACCTCATGTACGAATTTTAGATCTTGTCTTGCCATATTTTTGGAGATATGATCCAAAGAAGTAGGGTTTTTGCAAGCTCCAGAATTCCATCTCAAACAGGTGACCTTGGAAAAATCGTCATAACTTTGTCTGTAAGCATCGGATTTAAATTTTGTAAAAACTGATAGAAAGAGGATGGATTGTAGTTTGTTGGTTATCATTTTCAGAGTTGAAGGTTGAAACGGTGACATGTGGCACTCCGTACAAGTTCTCTCTATTGAACCAGTCTATAATCAAGCCATCATGGGAGATTGGGCATAACTATTTCTTGAAGAATCCAATCTTGATCAAACTTGTGATGTTGGAAAGAGGACTCAAAGTGCTACCATCAGACTAAATATCATACCTTGGAGATCCATTATTTATTTCTTATAGCATCAAATGTGGTCTAACTCTCAAATTTTGCAAGAGGGCTTGGGCATATGTATTCCAAAGAACCCAAAAAGCGTTTTGGAAAATTCTGCCCAAAAATAGTTGTATTAAAATAATTAATTATTTTTAATGGGACCTTAAGTCTAAACTTAGGAAATTAAAATAATTAAAGGGTATTAATCTAATTGTGGGTGTAACTTCTAGAACAAGACGAGGATCAAGAAGAAATGATCTTAGCCATTGATTAGCTTCTAATCTGAGTCGTTGAATGTCAACGAGGAGATTATTTAAGGAGGCTTGAGGGTCATTTGGAAAACACACTGAGAGAGATCAAGAAGATCAAATTTCTCATAGAGAGTAGCGCAACACAGAGCTAACACAATGGCAGTGCAGGCCTTAGAGGGAGATCGAATTCCTACTAAGTAAATAGAGTTACAGAAGGGAGGAACCGGGGTGTGAAATCGAGAGGTAGAGATTCAGATTTTCCAACAAGTAGAGGGTTTGAAGAAGGAGCAATGTGATACCTAGAAGGGGTGACACATGGACTGCATGGAGCTTATGCAGTTCTACATAAATGCTACACAGAGGGTACGTAGAGGCTACACAGAGGGTACACAAAGGCTCCAGTTCAATGTGATTAGACTCATATTCTCCCAGTGACAGGGTGAAAGCACTTCACCATTCATTTTTTCCAGTTTCTCTCTGTATCAGATTGTTAGTTGAGCATCCAAGAATTGTACTCAAATTTACTACTTCATAATGATAAAACCCTGAGGTCTGTTGCACCGGCTTTCCCAAATTGGGTTTTTGCGGGGACATTTGTCCAAAAATAACGATGTTATTGTGTTTTATTTTATTTCTTGCTAAGTCTCTTGTTTCCACATATAAATTAATTAAGTGAAGGTTGTAGTGTATGTCTTTCAATATTTGTCGTAGTTAACTGCAAATAACTTGTTAATGTAAATCTAACAAGTAGGACATATATCATTAGTTGTTGCAGTATGGATTTTAGTTTAGGAATTTTCACATGGTATCAGAGCTATAGGTGGAACAAGAAGAGTAGTGCTAGAGAACCCAATGTTGAGAAAAAGAGAGAGATCGAAAAGCTGCAGGAAGCAGCAATTCGAATCCTAGAGGGTTTGCACGGTCCTAGTCGGAGGGTTGATTTTCGAGGCAGTCTCTCTCTGAGCGAGTCAACAAAGAGGAAGGACTCCCAATTCGAAATATTGTTGGGGTAGAGGGAGCAGCGCTGAAGCCTAAGCATGAGGAGAAGCTGGTGGGATGCAAATTTTCACCAGGCATATTGTTGGACTAAAAAACGTCAAAAGAGAGAAGAGAAGCACGAGTGAGGCAATTTCTTCCTCAGAGGACTTCCAGCAAAGGAGTCTTAATACTTAATTGCTAAGAAACAGTGGAGAAGTGCATATCTACAAGCTCTAGCAGGGAGTGCGTAGGCTAGTCTAGTGCTATGCAGAACAGAGAGGAGTTCTAGTGGCAAAGATGGAAACCAGTGGATTGAGGGATCAAGATAGATTGGATGGAGCATCAAACTATGTCATCTGGAAGGCAAGGATGTCATTCCTTCTAGATGAGCATGCCCTCAAAACATATGTCGATATCATGGTGGTTGTTCTTGTAGATGCAGATATGTTGAAGAAGTACCGAGATGAGATGGCGAAGGTGCAAAAAATGATCCTCGATGGAGTGAAGGATTATGTGGTTTGTCACATCGCTAGCAAAGGGACTATTAAGGAGATCTAGGATGCATTATCTATGTTGTATCAGGATCTTCCAAGTAGTGGAGCATGTACTTAGAGCAAAAGTTGAGATTTTCTCAAATGCAGAAGTGGGAGCATGTGGATCCATTCCTCATGAAGCCTCTGTTGGAAATACTGAGAGGGGGGGAGTGAATCAATATTCCTTAGCAATTAGCACTTTTAAATATTTTCAAAGCATTATCTAATCTTCAATTATTAATAATGTTTATGCAGTAATAACAATAAATAAAAGAACACAGTAGACATAAGAATATTAGGTGGGAAACCCCTCCAAGTCAAAAAACCACCAAATGTTTTTCTAATAAATTCTTTAATCTTTAGCCCCAACTAAAATGAAAGTAACAACTTTCTAGAATTCTAGAAAATCATTCTTCTCCATCTCCCACTGGAAGGATGCCCCAATGCCCTGGTTTCTTTAGTAGTCAACTGAATGAATGACCCAACATTCTAGACCAACCTACCACCCTGAAGTGTTCATAGGCTCCAACCTGTAGGCGACTTGTATTGGAAATACTTGGGGGGTTGAATCATTATTTCTTTTCAATTGTTATTTTTACCAGTTAGATCACTTATATTTAGAACACAAAATGAACAATAACAATAAATTATTTTATTAATTTCTTCTTTAAAATATATCAAGTACAAAATATGTAGGGCTCCAACCCTAGATGAAGACACCGATCTTCAATCTCTCAGGCTCCAACCTGTATTTTCCAAGCACTGACTTGGACTTCCAAGGCTCCAATCTTGTCAATTTTGAGGCACCAACCCCAAAGGCTCCAACCTGGTTTCTTGAGGACTTAGATCCTCTAGGGCTCCAACCCTATCTTCCAAGGCACCAACCTTGTCTTTTCGAGGCTCCAACCTCTTGGGATCCAACCCTTAGCTTCACATTGTCAAGATGTATTTGTTATACTTCACGGCTCCCAATGTCTTCTTCAATGAGCCCTATCTATCTTCGTCTTCTCTGTAGTCTCCATGTTATGTCTTCAATGACAACCTTGTGCTCTTCTCATGAAGGTGTCTCTGTTGTCCTACATGGTACCCAAAATAATTTTGCAAGGTCACCTCATGAGGGATTCAACAAAGCATCATGTCTCCAATAATATCTTCAAAATTTCTTCAAGAAACCCTCAAAGCGTCTTCAATTTGTTGCCCTCAAGAACTCTCCAAGGGTGTCTTATAATTCCTTCAAACAAGTCTTCAATATGGTATTCTCAAGAAATCCTCAACGATGCTTCTTAATCCTATTTCAGGCTATCCTTGATAAGCTTCAGGAAGATACTCAACAAAGTCTCCAAAATTACTATGACAGATATCCAAAAGTGCTTATGTTGTGCTTCACAATATTTTCAATGCCTCTTCAACAGGCCCACAAGTCCTTATTCAAGGTCTGCTTTACAAATAGTTTTCAATGACTGCTCCACGAAAATGGCTTCTCAAGTATCTGCTCAAGCTTTTTTTTGAATTGTAAACAGTCTCCACAAGTCTACAAGGAGTGTCACTATAGGAATAAGACAGTTAGTCACGAGTCTGCAAATAATTTGTTGAAACATGCTTGTCCTTTCTAGCCCTCTTTCACTCCAAACTCTGTTTTAAAAACCACTCCAAAATTCTGTTATCTAGTCCAAAATTCTGAAATGGTTCCACAAGCCTTCTAAGATGGTTGCACAAGTTCAAGTCAACAAAAATGTTTCTATAATATCTTTGCTTCTCAAATCTTCAAAGGATGCTTTGCATAAAGGTCTAAAAGTCCTCAAGTCCAAAGATGATGACTACAATAGGTTCAGAAATTAATGATGGGTTTGATCCCTTTTTCTCCTCCAAGAGATTTGAAAAGAAGTGCCAAAACAGGTCTGAGTTTAACTTCAAAGCGTGCCTCCACGGAATCTGCAAAAGAATGCTACCACAGGTCATAAAAAATAGTCTTCCACATATCCGAAATTGCAAGATTCCTTAGAGCCAAAATTACAGGTCTAAAATTTCAGGAATGATTAGGGCCAAATTGTAGGTTTTATTTTTAACTCGGATCCCTTGACTTGGATGAATTAGAGTTTTGTCCACAAAATAGACTAAACTGGACCAAACAATTATCTACAATTTTTTTCCCTTCTTAGTCTCCTTGTCACTTCAAATCTGAAACTTTTCTCTCTATACTTGGCCTCCTTCTTAGACTAATATTACAAACATCATATGCCTAAAACTGCTCTAGATTAGGGCTCCATCCAATCTCAAATTCAAGCTTCCAAATTTTCTTGTCTTAAGCTTCAAATCTAAATGCTTTTCCTTATTCTTCACTGAATTTCTAAACTGAATTCATGTTTATCCAAATTCACATAGGTTCATATATATAGTTGTTTGCCATAATTGAAGGGACACAACTATTGAATGGATATATTATGTCTTAGTGAGCCTACATGAGTTGGCTAGCAGACTTTGTTAAATTTGACATTTGTTATTTTCAAAAATTAATATCTCCATAACGGAAGGGAGTTAGGGGCTGAGTGAGGGCTCGTTAGAAAGAGGAAAGAGTCCTCTTCAAGATGGTGAAGGATCCAATGTGATAGGATGCGTCCAAGGTGACAAAAAATAATTTTTGGTGATTTTTCTTGAAATTTTTAGTGCAGACCATGGGATGACTATTTTGGAATTTTAATGTGACTGGTCATTTATTAGGGTGGAATTTGAGGTAGGGCTATTAGGCTTCTTCATGGTTTGGCTTCTTGTTAGGCTTCTTCATCATAGGCTTATAATGTCATCAAGATAGTGATATGCCATTAATCATATGCAGCATTGACTTTTCCATGTCATCATAAAGTCTTCCATCATCAAGATCATCCAAGGTAAGAACATCTAAGGTTATGGATTCATCATCAAGATCATCAAAGGTACATGATTGTCACTTCATTAGTGTCTTGATATCTTCAAGAGTTATGACATCATTTGGCATCTCAAGAATATTTTTCATGCCAGCCAATACCATATAGACATCAATGACAACCTAGATTAACAATCTCCCCCTTTGTCATTGATGGCAATATTCTTTCCCTTTCAACATTCTCTCCCCCTTTGACATCAATGGAAAACGGGTTGCCCAAAGTACTCCCCTATCAAGCTACTTCTTTTCTTCACGACTAGTAGTTGTTCATAGGTATCTTACTCCCCTTGTCATGGTGTTCTTTTTCTGGCAATGTGGTCCATGATAGATGTGCTTACATTCCTTCATGTGATGAACCAACTCCCTTGTTTGCAAAACCTCCTCTAGCTCAGGAAAGATTACTTGCTAAGTGATCAAGTGGAAGACATCTTCAACAATATTCCATTGGATAAATAAGGGATCATGTCCTTCAATGGAGGGTTCCTGAGAAATGATCTATCAAATAATGATTGTCAATATAGTTCAACAAGGATTTCATAAGGCCCATTCACAGATAACTTCGGCAAGAATGCTTAATCATCATAAGATTCCCCTAACTGTATGCATGGTCTTCCTTTTCGTAGAGTCTCCCCATCAAATACTTGGAATACCAAGGATGACTTCATCAAGTCAACAACATGTGTTGTTGGCTAGAGTGTTCAAGGGACTTTCGAATTCAATTTGCTTCCTTCTCCATACTTGTATAACTTTCTTCTTTGGCATGGTTTTTCCTTGTGTAGGGGCCCAAGTCAAGTTGCAATCACGTGACATATGTCCAATTTTATGACACTTGAAGAACTCTATGTTGTTCATGAATAAGAATTCCTGACTTCTTCTTGCAAAATAGCTTCTCGAAGATTGATGGGGATCATCATATTTATCTTTGTGATATGCCCTACAATCTTTTGCCATGTGCCCAAAGTTTGTACAAGAATAGCAATAACCAAGAAATATATTTTGGTACCTGGGAGAAGAAAGTTTCCTTGATGTACTTTTGAAGTATTTTTTCCTTGGGATCCTTTGATGATAACCATTGCTTCTTGCGTCCTTGACACCATCTGCATTTCTTCTTGGAATAGGATTTCTTCCACTGTCAACTTGACTCTTGCTTTTGTTGGGAGCATCAACATTTCTTTCAGGAGTCCTCACATCCTTGTTGTTTGAAGCACTATCATTCTTGCTTGAGGATTCACCTGCATAGCCAAGACCTGATTTATCAAGGGGAGACCTTTGATGACTTAGGATGTCATCTAGGGTTTAAGAACTTTTCAAGTTCTTATTCAGCAAGTCAACTTCCTTTTTAAGAAAGACAATTTCTTCCTTCTTTTTCTTGCATTCTTCATCCTTCTTTGATAGAATGATCTCCATTTCTTCCTTCATCTTGGTTGCTTCACATGATTTGGCCTTAAGAGAAGTGATTTCTGATTTTAACTTGGTGATGTCATCATCCTTTTCTTTTACTTGGCATATCATGGTGTTTCTCTCATTTTCTGCTTCATCAACTTGTCCTTCTATGAATGTCAAAGTTTTCATCACCTTCTCAGCTCCTTTTTCTTGTTTCCTTGCTTCTTCTAGTTGAGATCTAAGGGAGGATACCTCTTCCTTGTATTGACCAATCTTTGCTTCAAATTTGTTCAAGCTTTTGTGCCTTTGTTCAAGGTGGCTTGACAAGGTAACGTCTTGTTTCTTTGACTTATCCAATTGATTTGTCATGGATATGACTTCTTCAAGATGCTTTCTCGTATTTTGATGAAATTCTTCCTTAATCTTGGTGAGCTCCTCATCTCTTTCTTGTAATTGAAGCTTGACAAGGTTAACTTCCTTCCTTGTCTTGTCCTGGTCACCAACTTTTGTTTTGTTCTTAACTTCCTCATTTTCCCTTTTCAAATTGTAATCTCTTCCATGGCAACCATAAGTTTAGTGAGGAGATCTTCTTCAAAATATTTTTCATTCTCTTCATCTTCTAGGTCTTCTTTAGCCTTGAATTCATCACTCTTATCTTCAGCTTCCTTTATGGGCTCTGGATTTCCTTCTTTTTTTCCATCATTTTCTTGAATAGAGATCATTGTCAATGCTCCTTTTGAGTGAAGATCGTGAATTTTATCCCATATGCCTTTTGTTGACGAACATTTTTCAAAATTGGCCTTCATAGAATCAGGTAGCCCATTCAATATTTCTTTCATTGCTCTTGTATTATGTTCCTTGGATTCTCCATCCATCATGCTATCAGTAATCACCGATTTCTAGACTTCAATGCCTGGAGTCTTTAAGAAATTCCTCATTCTTGCCTCCCATATATAAAAGTTTCCATTGAACAATGGAGCCTTCACAAATTGATTAACTTCAATTTCGGTGGTTGAGGGAGACATATCTTTAGGATGATTGGAGACTTTATTCCTTAGCTTCACCATTTGTGTTCTAATGATAAACCTTCAAGCTATTAGGCTTTGAGTGAAGGTACTGGCTCTGATACCAATTGTTGGAAATACTGAGAGGGAGGGTGAATCAGTATTTCTTTTAAATTGTTACTTTTACCAATTAGATCACTTATATTTAGAACACAAAATGAACAATAAGAATAAATGTTTCTATTAATTTCTTCTTTACAATAAATCTAGTACAATATTTGTAGGGCTCCAACCCTAGATGAAGACACCGATCTTAAATCTCCTAGGCTCCAATCTATATTTTCCAAGCACCGACTTGGACTTCCAAGGCTCCAACCTTGTCAATTTTGAGGCACCAACCCTAAGGGCCCCAACCCTATATCCAGTTCACACTCCAACCTAGTTTCTTGAGGACTCTGATCCTCTAGGGCTCCAACCCTATCTTCCAAGGCACCAACCTTGTCTTTTCGAGGCTCCAACCTCTTGGGCTCTAACCCTTAGCTTCACATTGTCAAGATGTATTTGTTATACTTCACAACTCCCAATGTCTTTTTCAATGAGCCTTGTCTATATACGTCTTCTTTGTATTCTCCATGTTATGTCATCAATGACAACCTTGATCTCTTCTCATCAAGGTGTCTATGTTGTCCTTCATGGTACCCAAAAAAAAATTGCAAGGTCACCTCATGAGAGTTTCAACACATCATCATGTCTCCAATAGTATCTTCAAAATGTCTTCAAGAAATCTTCAAAGTGTCTTCAATTTTCTACCCTCAAGAACTCTCCAAAGGTGTCTTATAAGTGATGAGCCTCAGTACTGCAACAAGAATGTTGCAACTCCCAAGGCTACCAACTTCAATTATCAACCTGGGGTTCATATAAACTTAATAGGTATCGGCACCATATGTGCGGCATACAATGTGTCCTTCCTTTGCTGCCATGATGTAATGGAGTGCATATACTGAAGCCAAATCCTAAACTAATTGCAGAAAATGAAATGTTTGAAATGGAACCTTAACCTATTGCAAGAAAGAAAGTACAAGGAAAGAAACCTATTCTAATTGCATAAATATCATGAACTAAATGTAAAAGAAACCTAGTTTAACCCTATTTATCACATGTGATGATTTAAACTAACTGAGCATGAAATCTGATCTAGAAAGTACTAATTGTTGTGTGCATGTGTAAATATAAAAGAACTCATTTTTTAAAATCTTTTTTCTACATGAATGCAAATGCTAATATTTCCTTAATCTTTGGCATGGGAGGCAAGTGTGGAGAAAGAGGGTTAAAATGGTCTTGATGGCATGGAAGTCAAGTAGAGGACTAATCCTAGCTTCAATGATGATTTTTCTCAATTCGGGCTCAAAACAAGCCTTCTTATAGGATGCTATAGTGATTTCCTACAGGATCCCCTAATTTACTACAGGATGTTATAGATTTACTATACGACATTATAATTCATCGAATAACCAAGCAAATCAAATCCAAATTGGATGGGAAAATTTTTATTATTAACTAGGATGTCTTAGGTCCCCATTCCAAGTGGAATCACTCAAAAATACCTCTGTTAACCCATGCTAAAAAATAGAAAAACATTACTAGTCGAAAATCTAGAAATTCGAGAACTAGTGAGCTGGAAAATATAAAAAATGCCTAACCTAATCAAGTGAAAATGTAGTGGGATAATTTTTGTTGTGAACTAGAATGTTTTTGTGATCTAATGCAAGTAGAACCAACTTGATTCAAAATCGTTAGCTATAAGAATCTATAGGGCAAGTTCCTCAGACAGAACACCAAAGGACACTGCTCACAAACAGATCACAGATCAATACACCAGTATTCCTGATGTGGTTAAAACCCTCAAAGAGGGAAACATTCTATGGCCTGAGCCAACGCGACCACTTCAGGTAATTTATTAATAGAAGAATGAAAAATTACATAAGCTTCTCTCATGAACGGTTACCCTACAAATGACCCTCCATGCTCTTTAAATAGAGATCATGGACCAATCGTTTGTTAAACCACAGATCAAGTGTCGGTAATACCAAGGAGAGAATGAACCATCGAATCACTTCATGTCTAGAACATATCGTGACTGTTAGATTGTAAGTTATAAAAGTACATAGTAAAAAAACACACTTTACCTAACTCTACACTAGACCAAGTTATACTTAACTATTTCCTATGTGTCGGAATATCCTAACATCCCCCCTTAAGAACAACTTGGGATAGGATTGAATGATGTACAAATATGACACAATACGAGAAGGAAGGAGACATTATATCCTATCCCCCCTTAGTGACAACTTCGTGAACTCCAACCATAAATTGAAGTTTAGTAAACTTCGCCTCTATGAGAACCTTTGTAAAGATGTCTGCAACTTGATCATCTATTGAACAATATTGCACTTCAAGAACATGGTGATGAATGAGCTTTCTGATGAAGTGCATGTGCAGTTCAATGTGTTTGTTGCGCTAATGTTCGACTGGATCTTTTCATAGTTGAATGGCATTTTGATTATCACACCAAACTGTAGTCGGATGCTGCTACTGAAAGACAAACTCTGACAGGATCTGACAAAGCCACATGGCTTCCTTACTAGCTTCTACGGCACCACGATACTCTTCTTTTGGTGAAGAAAGAGAAATGGCACTTTGTTTCTTGCAAGCCCATGTAATAGGTCATTAAACCAAGAGTGAACACATAACCTGCAGTAGACTTCTGATCATCAAGGTCACCATCCCAATCGAAATCAGTGAAACCAACCAATAGAGGAGATGCTTCTGCATTGTAATGAATCCCAAACTAAACTATACCTCAAACATAGCAAAGTATTCTTTTAGTTGTTTTCCAATGAATTTCATGTGGGTTTTGCATAAATCGAACAATAAGGCCAATAGCAAAGGAAAGGTCAGGACAAGCATGGGTCAAATACAAAAGTTTTCCTACAAGTTGATAGTATAATGTAGCATCAACTTTAGGGGAAGTACAAGTGACTAAAAGTTTGGCTCCAGACTGAAAGGGAGAAGGGGTTGGCTTATAGTCTTCCATGTGAAATGTCGTAGAAGATCACAAGCATACTTGGACTGGGAAAGGGAAATACCTTCCTTGGATTGCAAGACTTGAAGACCAAGAAAATAATGTAAATGTCCTAAGTCTGACATTTCAAACTTGTTTTTAAGGTTGGACTTCACATGATTAATAAGGTTGGTTTCACTACCAGTGAGGATAAGATCATCAACATAAAGAACAAGAATGATAAGAGACTTGCCCTCTTTCTTGGTGTAGACAGTATGATCAGAATGACACTGAGAAAAGCCAGATTCTAAAAGAAAACTATCCATTTTGGCATACCAAGCCCGAGGAGCTTGCTTGAGACCATAAAGGG
>APFE031006024.1:1237-22186 GCA_000404065.3 Pinus taeda | reverse complement strand
TAGTTCAATTACAAAAAAAAAGAATGTGACTCACTTTTATAAATAAGTGAAAGTCACTTTTACAATGCTACTTTATGAGCTACCCACTAAATTGTAACTTAAAAATAAAAAGATAAAGAGGCTTTAGAATTATAAGTGACTCACTTTTTATAATGGGTGAGAACACTTTTACATAAAGTAACTTTAAAACATAAGTTACATGTGTTTTTTGAAAATGTAACTCAACAAAAAGAAAGACTTGAATTCAAAACCTCTATTCTCGTAAAGTAACTTTGGACCAAGTGAGCTAGTTTAAAAGGTTAAAAAAATTTGGAAAAGAGGAAGGGTTTTTTTTTTTTAGTCATTGAAGCTTTGGGGTGCATGCTTACTTGAAAAAACTCCTTTTTTCCTGCAAAACAAAAACCAAAAAACTCAACACGGACATACAAAAAAAAAAAAAAAAAAAACCTTATGGCTTGAAGTTAGTTTTAGCCGGAAACTAAATATTTTCCTCAAAGTTTCTGATTTTCCGAGATCACACTAAGGCGCAGCGGAAAAGAGCATATGCATGAGAAAAATTCTTCCTTTTTGTTTCTAATTTGCCCAAATCACATAGAGTCATGGGGAAAAAAGCATACACAAAAATGAAAGGTATAGATCTGATAATAAAAACAAAGAGCTAAATAATCCGAAATAAACAGAGAGATGAATAGCTAGAACTGCAAATAAAAACTATATACCTCCAGATCTTAAAAATGACATATCTAGGGCTAACGGAAACCTTTTCACATGAAACAAAAGGATTTCTTCACTGGAACAGATGCTCCTAACAAAATAGAGTAGTCCTCTCAGCCCAAAAGTAGTTAGAAACACTAGATCTAGGAAATGATAGTCGGATGCAATTATACAACCTAAGCCAATGCAGCCACTTCAGGCAATTTATTAATAAAATAATGAAATTTTACATAAGCTTCTCTCATGAATGGTTACCCTACAAATGACCCTCCATACTCTTTAAATAAGGATCATGAACCAATCGGGTGTTAAGCCACGGATCAAGTGTCGGTAATACCGAGAAGAGAATGAACCGTCAAATCACTTCATGTCTAGAGCATATCATGACCGTCTGATTGTAAGTTACAAAAGTTCATAGTAAAGAAACACACTTTACCTAACTCTACACTAAACCAAGTTATACTTAACTATTTCCTATGTGCCGGAATATCCTAACATTAGCATGCTCTAAAAAATAGCAGAAATTTATTGTTCTTTTCCACAAAGGAGTTCCATAAATCTAGATTTGGGAATAAGAAGACTAATCCAAGCAGCTCAATGATTACTATGAATTTCCAAAGTTTTTCCAAGGATGAAATAATTCTTGTGTTCCTACAAAAAAAATTTCATCAACCATTTAACTCAACCCTATAACAAGAAATCATTAATACTAAATGAAGAAATAGAAAGAAATAAAAACAATAGATGCATGTGAATAAGCAGCGAAAAGAAGGAAAGAAAATGATACAAAAGAGCTCTAAGACTCCTGGGATGGCCAAGCCCAAGGAAACCCAGAGACCTATGGAGGAGAACAAGATTTAGAAGCTAAATATGACACCAACCTTCATTATTTTTATCAACACAATTGCATCCCTGCAAGAAAATACAATGGAGTTGCAAAAATACAAGTTCTCTCCACAATAACACTAATGAAAATATATCCCTAGAGGAAAATTTGACTTGGTACTTATATAAATTGATTAGGAATCATTCCCCATGAATGGAAGAAGCTTTTCCCACCAAAATCTCTTGATTAGTGGATCTGGTTCCCAATATTATGAATCTGCATTAAATGACAGGGAACACACTCCTAGATTTTCTCAATCATTGGAATTCCACAATCTGTGCCATAATTCCATAATATCTTGTTGATTTATTATTCATTAGTGATCCTCCTGTAGTAGGGAACAAATCCCTAAATTATCTCCTCCAAATTTTCATAATCTACCCAATATTCTCATAGTATTCCACAAAAATAAATAATATTAGGCACAAATATCGAATTATCCATAAACCTTCCTAATGAATATATTAAAGTTAAAAATAAATTATCTAATGTAGAAAGAGAGGTTTAATGTATTGAAGGATGGTCATAGGCCTTAAATTATTGTTTAATTTAGAGGTATGAGCCTTAATTTATGTCTAATTTAGAGGCCCATAATACACCATGTTGAAAGTGTTGTTCATCCTCTGAGCAACATTGTGACATCATTGTGCCTCATCCATGGCCTTGGTGGCCTCTCTCTTGTGCATTAAGAATCTTGGCTATAAGTTCTACAAAGACAAGCCCAAAAACATATTTGTGCAAAGAAAAATCATTGTTTCTTAAGACCGTTATCTTGCTTTCTTTCTTTATTGAAGATGAGTTGAATATTTTTCAATTTAGCAAGGTCTTCCATATACTTATCAACCTTTTGCTACCTTGTTCCACCATTTGGACACCTATAAAACCTTCAAACTGCCTTTAGATGAGAACTAAGACATCATGTAGTAATTCATGTTAAAACTACAGGAAACCCTTTTTGAGCATAAATGATATTCTGAGCCTAAGACAGGCCCTCAACTTGAATCCCATGCCTTTTTCCCATTTTTAGGCCTTGGACAAAAGCTAGAAAGAGATTGGAGACCTCTTGGAAAACATATTTTCATCACTACAGTTTGAGTTTTGTTTTGATGGTGAATGCTTCATTTCCTTTTGTTTCCTTCTTATTCTCTCTTGTGGCCTAGATGAATGCCTAATGGTCGTGAAATTTATCTATTTTGATTAGGTCTCCCTTAAGCTCTGCCATCTTGGGGTTTAGCATAATTTGTTCATTTCTTCCTTCCTGTAGCAACATTTTGTCTTCCTATAGTAGTCACTCCTTCTCTTTCAGGGTCTTCTAACTGTATGGGAGTGATGAGAAATGATGAAGAGGGATTGGATGATGATGCTAGGGCTCAAAGGGAGTAGTGTAGGTTTGTAAAATGGAGAGGATGCTCTGTTTGTCTTTTTTTCAAGAATGAAATGGGATGGATGAATGATGAATAGATAGTGAATATAAAGAGGATGGAGGGCTTGGAGTGCTATGGTGACTTTGGCCTTTGCAAAAATTTCTTCTTTTAACTATTGTCCTCATTTCTTGAAATCACCACCCTTCATAATTTTACTTTTAAATATTGCATGAGTGAAGGAGTGAGCTGCAATTAACTAGTTGAAGGTGGTTGATACTGTTGAGCCATCCCTATCTTATAAAACCTCATCTCTCATGCATTGACAACAAATTTCTAACTATAATATGCTCAAGAGAAGAGGTCAAGAATATTGCATACCTATACCTACTTGATGGCCTTCATGTAGATGTTGTTTGTTGGAGAGTGAAGTCCTTGCTTGTATTTGCTACATGTGTTTTTCTCTTCTTTTTTTTGATGTTGTTCCTTGATGTGCAGATACTGGATGGTGATGCTAATGAATCCTCACTATGTTGGTGGGTTCCCTCTTGTTAAATCCCCCTGTCATGTTTCTCTGATGGATGTGGAGGGTTGCATATGTCTCTTTATCACTGTCTGGTGAAGCCAACCTCTAGCTTTTCCCTTTAAAACTGCTCATTCCCAATCCTGTAGGTGTTTTTCTATATCCCGTAGGATCTCCTATAGGATCTCGTAGGTTTTCAAGGAATCCTATAGGTTTACAGGACAAATTTTTGTAGTTAACGTGTTTTTTCCATATCTCCCAAACGGTAGAATGGATTGACCTGAAACTTTCTAAGCATGTTTCCATCATCATTATGCACCTCCCCATAGAAAAAAATTGGTCAATGGATGCACATATCTCAAGAAAAACTAAAACTGGTTGAAATTGATGGAGGTCGATTTCTTGGAAACCGTGCACTGGAATTTGCGGAAATTGCTTGGGCATGTTACCATCATCCATATACATCTCCCCATGAAACATCTTTTTAAATGGATGCACGGATATCGAGAAAATGAAAAAATGGTTGTAGGTGATGGAGGTTGATTTCTCGAAAACTGTGAACTGGAATTTACTGAAATTGCTTGAGCATGTTCCATCATCCATATGCATCTCCCATGAGACAACTTGGCAAATGGATGCATGCTTTTCAAGTTATGGCAGAAACAAATTTCTGCTCTATGTACTTTTGTATTATGTAGTAAAACAGAGCATCCTATAGTTTTTTAGGACAACAAGAAAACTAAATGGTAGAAGCCTAAGAATGATGGGTGGATGGTGAAAATAGATGAGGGTGATGGATTGGCATAGCCTTGGCCTTGTTGGAGCATTTGAGCAAAGGAGGAGATAATCAAAATTTTAATTCTTTTGATTAGGCTTCACCAATTTTCCTTTTGGTACTAGCTTGTTTATGTTGCTTGCAGATGTTTGAGAGTACATGCATTTATCAGAGAGATACATGAAGCAAAGAATTTTTTTTTTCTCTTTTTTTCTTCTAGGCCTACTAGTCGCCTCAAGGAGGTTTTCAACTAGTATGTCAGCCTAGAAGCTTCAATGAAGGTTTTCACCTAGGATATTTTCTTTTTTCTTGTTTTTTTCTTTTTTTCCAACCTATTGACTACCTCATGGAGGTTTTCAATCAATGAGTCAATCTGAGGTGCCTCCAAGGAGGTTTTCACTTGAGATTTTTATTTTTTCTTTTTTTTTTCATTTTTTTCTTACCCTACCCTACTTGAAAAACAAAATCACTTTCAAGTATAAGAATACTTCCAATTGATCCATGTGCACATCAATATGACAGAAAAAATGATGTGTAGGCTTGAAATGTATGCTTTCATATGTACCTGGATTTCAGAGACCAAATGATTTGATCTTGAAAGGATCAATCATAGTTGAAGAAGAGAGTGATGCTCCATCTTGTTGATTTTATGGAACCAAACCTCTATATAACTTTGATGTCCTTGGTTTTCTTTCTTGTCTGGATCATTCTTCATGTCTTCTTCTACCATGACCTTCAAATATTCCTCTTTTTGTTGATTGTTCTCTTGAATCCATGGAGAATTTGATGGTAATCATGAGGGAACTTTCTCAATCTCTAATTTTGATGTATGCTCTTCATCAAGTGCAAACCATGATTCTTTAATATTCTCTTTCAAATATTCTTCTTCTAGATGTAATCCTTCAATGATATCAAGATAATCTCTTTTTTGCAATACTCTTCCTCAGCTATGGTGAATATCATTGATCTCAAGAGGATATGTTTGAAAGTGTTGTACCTCAGCATTGTAAGTGGGTTGAACTACTTCAATGTGTGGATTTGGAAATGGTGGTACAGGTAGTTGAGTGGGAGCGGATAATTGAGATGGATGTGGATGGGGTTGTGGTGCAGGTGCAAGTGAATGGCAGGGATAACATGGAGTTGGATACGAAGGATATTGAGGAAAATATTGAGGATATTGTGGATGGCTCCCATAAGTCCCTTGCCAACCTTGTTTCCAAGATTGGTTTTGGGGTTGAGATGGTCAATGTTGCTAAGAAACGGGTGTGTTCTAATTACTTTAAGGTGGATATGCATAACCTTGGAATTGTGAATTAGGCTCTTGCATCATACTATGCTGCCATGGTCCTCTTGGAGTTACATAACATAGATGCATTGGCAATTGACTTGCTCTATTGTCCTCTTTGTAAACTTCCTTCAACCTTGGTAATGATGGACAATGTTTAACATCATGTGATTCTACATGGACAACACAAATATCAACATCTTCCTTTTCTTCATCTTGCATTCTTAAAATTTCTACTTGTTTGGTTATATTTCCAAGAATTTATGTTTTAAAATCATCAAACAAATTTCCAAGTTTATCTTGACTTAATGATCTTGATGATGATTTACCTACTCTTGCCCTTCCTCTTGATATGTGTTTGCATTTTTCACAAATTTCTTCAAATGATAATTAGTATACATCACCTCTACTCATGAGATCAAGGAGATCAATCCACTTATCCCTAATTGTTCTAAGAGGATTTTTAGTGTGTCGGATCCTAAATGATGTAGTTTTGCCCTCTTAACATTATACATGAACCTTTCTATTAGATCCTCTAGACTCTAATATTATTTTTTATTCATCCTAAAGGTTTCTTCTTTAAGATCATGATCTTTATATTTGTTAATTTTAGGTATGTTCTATGCTTAGAGCAACTTATTTCAATTTTCACAGTCAATATCTTTTCCAGATTAGCAATCACATCAGCATTAAAATAAATTGTAGATAGAACATAAACATAAATTGCAGAAGACAAGACAAGACAAGAGGACACAAGATGTGGTGCTAGCCAGCGACAAACCCCAATGTGGGGAAACCCTTGATCAATTCTTCTTATATGTTCTTCAATAGTTCAACAAAGAGAGATAGTACGTTTACAACAAAAGTCAACAGTTTGACTTATCTAGATAAGAGTATAGATCATCTCTAAGAAGATGATACGTGAGATTAGTTGAAGACATGCTGCTTCAACTGATTCTCCAAGGTGACTCCTTCACCTATTGTTGTGATGCATTTTGTCATCGTGTTGCACCTCACCGTGTTGCACCATGCTGCAGCCATCATCATTATGCTGCATCTCATCATGCTTCATTAATCATGATTGTACCCATCAATGTACTTCATTATGTGCCATTGTTGCACCATGTTGCCATACTGACCTATGTGTTGGTTGCATCTTGCTTGCTTGTTGTCCCTAGCATGCTTGTTGTCCTTTGCATGCTTATTGTTGCATGCTAGTTGTCCCTTGCATGTTAGCTGTAACATTGCATGCTTGGTGTATTTGCTGCTAAGTACTATACAACTGTCCCAATGTTAGTTAGTTGTCCCTTGAATGTTGCTCTCCTTCGGAGATAGATGCTCTAGTTGTTCCGGCAATTTCGGCTGTTCCCGATAGTTCCAACAGTTCCAGCAATTCTGGCTATTCTCGGTAGTTCCGGCATGTTGATCTAGATTGTAATTCATGTCAATATGAAGCCAAGGAGAAGCAGAGCATACTTGTGAAGAACAAGAGCAAAGCCACTAGAAAGAGGATCCCATCAGTGAAGGTACATAAACAGAGTCATCGGAAGTCACAGAGAGATATGTCCAAGGGAAACCGCTATTGGAAGAACAAAGAGAAACAAAGTTATCAAAGCAGAGAAGAAGTTCATTAGAAGGAACACGCATCAGGAGGAGAAGCCAGTGGAAGAGTAGTTAACAGAGGAGCATCGCATGTAATATATGCCAAAGAAGAACTATCAGAATCGAAAGGGAATACCAATCAAAGGAGCAAGAAAAGCACAAATGAAGAGTCATTTGAAACCACGAGAAGCAAAGAGCAGAGAGTCGTTACTTTGTGTAACTGTGTTCAACAGTTAACCGGTGGATTTTTAATAGTGGCAGTGGTTTTTGGGCGAATGCTAGGCGGTAGGTGGTATTTAGAGGAAAGCGCCCAATTCCATTAACCGAGTGACACGTAGCACTTGGGTGGAGAGAGAAAACCACTTTTTTGGGTGGTTATTTCTCTTGCAAGTGGCTCACCCGAAATGCATGTAGGTTGTTGGATCTAGCGTGGGTTGATCGATGGTGTAGAATCAATGGACGGCTTTGGGTTGATCGGGTTAAGTCGGGACCATTAGATCTAGAGAGAAGATCAATGGTGGAGGATCGCTAAGGAATGTCGCAAGAGTACATAAAGTCGTGTCATGATAAAATATGCAATTGCGATATATATATAGATATATATATGGACCCACGGGACCATTACAATATGATGTCATATAATATCACGTCTGTCGCAATATCGCAAGCCTCTTTAAAAGCCTTGCCACATTAAAATGTCAATTGCGATATAATTGTGGACCCGACTACACCATTATAGCATGGATTAATCAAATGTTACATCCGCAGTAATCGCAACATACAAAGGAATGTCAATCCGCTGATTACGATGGAGCTATGGACCCGACGGAGTTTTTAACAATAGTTTATAATCATATCGCATCCAGTAGGGGCAATCGGTAATCGGCCATCGGCAATGTTATAGACATGACTTTTAAAAGACCTCTTGAAAGCTACGATTGTGATTGAGATTGTGACATGGCATGTGGGACCACCCATTATATAGTTCTAACTATGTTAATCTATGATATTGTTATAGGAGGACAGAGGATGTTAAGGGGCATCAAAAAATTTATATCGTGAAGACAAAGAGTTACAAATGCAGAAGCTACGATTGCGATTAAAGGAGTGATGCAATTGTCGTAAAGAATGTTGAGTCCATTGTATGAATATTGAGAAAAAATGGGGGCCTCTCTGATATAGTTATTTCTTTAATATGCAATATTCTTATAATATGGCCTCTCTTCCGCATTAACATGTCCTGTAAGAATTTGATGAATCCGAAGAGACAGAGGAAGCCAAAGAGTGAGCACAGAGGAAGCCAAAAGATCAAGCGAGCGAAGAGGAAATGAGTGGAAGCCAAAGGTCAGGAGTATCAGGCATATAAAACAGAGAACAATCGAAAGTTTGAGTTGCTGGCGAACTGTAAGAAACAAAGGAAACAGAAGTTTTAGAAGAAGTGGAAGGAACAGGAGGACAGAAGTAAGTCATAGGTACAGCAGGGCTGGGAGTAGAGAATTACAGCCAAACAGATCCAGACAATTACAGCAGAAGGTTGGAGCCCTTGAGGTTGGTGCCTCATAACTGAAAGGATTGGTGTCTTGGGAGTTGGTGCTCCTAAATTTAAGGTTGGTGCATTGAGAAGACAGAGTCGGTGCTCTGGAGGTTGGAGCCTCACAAAGAGTCTAAGTTGGTGCTTGGCAATTGATTGAAAATATATATATATATATATATAATATATATATATATTTATTAATATATATAATATATATATATATATATATATATATATATATATATATATATATTATATATATATATAGATGTATATGTATATGTATATATAGTACTTGATTTTTGGCAAGATCACATTAATAAAAGCATCTATTTCTATTATCTATTTCTGTGTTCCAAATATAATGTTTTATTTCTTGTTAAAAATAATAATTGAAATAAATACTGATTCACACCCCCCCCCCCCCGTCCCCGTTCAATATTTCCAACAATTGGTATCAAAGCGGGCTTCTTCATATCAACCTAATAGCTTGAAGAAGGATTTTGAGTCATGATGAGAAATCAAGAAGTGCCAAGAATACCTCCTCTGTTTGATGGCACAAATTTTGGTTTCTAGAAAAAAGAGAATGTCCTACTACTTAATGTCCCTTGGACCTGAAGTTTGGCATTCAGTCTTAAATGAGTACATAGCTCCTTCCACTCTTCCAACAGATCAAGATGTGAGGAAAGTCTACGTTGCAAATGCAAAAGCCTTAAACTCCATCACTAGTGGAATCACTGATTCTAAATTTACAAAAGTCATGAATTGTAACTCTGCCAAAGAAGTATGAGATAAGCTAATTAGCTTATATGAAGGGGACTCCAAAGTCATGAAGAAAAAGCTTCAAACTCATAAAAGGAAATTTGAAAGTCTAAAAATGGATGATGAGGAAGATATTGCATGATACTTTCTTCGAGTAGCTGAAGTGGTCAACTCTCTTAAAGGATTGGAAGAAAACATTGAAGAAAGCACCATTGTTCAAAAGGTCTTAAGATCTCTCCTAGACAGATTTGACTCCAAAGTAAGTGCCATAGAGGAAATGAAGGATCTAGATACTCTTAAGATGGATGAACTCCATGGAATCCTCATTGCCTATGAGATGAGAAAAGGTCACCCAAGTTCCAAAAATGCAGCATTCAAGGCCTCAAAATAAAAAAGGGGAAAGACAAGAATGTTAGTAATGACAACTCCGATGTTGAATCCGAATTGGAGCAATTTGTACAAAGGCTGAAGAAAGGATCTAATATAAAAGGTAAATACCCTCTTATTTGTTTAAAGTGTGAAAAAATAGGTCAGTATGCTGCAAAATGTCCTCATAAGCATGATAGTGATGATGAAGAAAATTTTAAAAGGATGGTATACAAAAAGAAAGGGTTCAATATGAAGAATTTCCTCTCTAAGCAAGATGAGTCTAATGAAGATGAATTTGTAGTCATCAAAAAGAAATCAACTAACCAATTCCCTCACCGCAAAGGAGGTAATGAAGAATCAGATGAAGAAAATGACCATGCTAGAAGCCAAGAAGTATTATTCATGGAATTCACAAATGATGATGACTCGGGGCTAGATGGAAATGTAGATGAATTGTTAATAAGTGCCATTGAAGAAAATGAGAAATTATGGAATAAAATCATTTCTCTCAAGGTAGAAAACGAGGAAACAAAAAGAAGGGAATATCTCTTGAAAAATAAGCTAAAGGAAAAAGAAGAAGCTTGCGAAAAACGTGAAGCCAAAATAGTATCTCTGAGGAAGGAATTGGAGCAAGTGAAAAAGGGTTGGAAAAGTTCTCGAATACTTGACACTATCCTTAATAATCAAAAACCTCAACATGACAAATCTGGAATAGGTTTTAAAGGAGAATCATCAAGTACTAAGAATAATGTGAAAAGCTATGCCGGCATACTTTCCAGCAACCCAAAAGAAGAAAGATTATTTCATCAAAGGCTCATCCCAAATCCAAAGAATGAAGAGAGAGTAACTCCAAGGAAGAATGTTGATTCGAATCATGGCTACTCCAAAAGGTACAAAATTATCTTTTTTGGGCATTGTTTCCATTGTAAAAATTTTGGTCATCAAGCTAGACATTGCATGGCTCGTAAGAATAACACACCAAAACTAAAGCATCAAATAAACAACCCATATGGCCCGAAAGGGCAAGGAAAAATCAAGACCTACAATTCTTTTGATCCCTTGGCCAAATTTTATCTGATTTTCTCATTATGTAATAATAATGGACACAATGAACAAAATTGCCCACTCAAAAGAGGAAAAGCAAGAAGTAAGAATCCCAACACGGATAAATGTGGCATAGCTCTATGTGCTCAAAATAATGAAAATCATTGGTTTGTGGATAGTGGGTGCTCCAGACACATGACAGGGGACAAAAGGAAGTTTTTCTCATTGAAAAAAAAGGAAGGAAATGTATCCTTTGGAAGTGGATCTGCCAAAATTGCTAGAAAAGGAATTGTTACTGTTATTAATGGAAAAGGAAAATCTCAAAATGCTTTGCTAGTAAACAGGCTCAAACACAACCTTTTGAGTGTTAACCAAATCTGTGATCAAGGACATAATGTTGTCTTTAGCACCAAATACTGTGAAATAAGGAACTCTTCCTCAAGGGAACTTGTGGTGAAAGGGGTTAGAACACTAGACAACATCTACATTCAGAACAAGATTCAAGAAGATAAATGCTACTTAAGTCAAACAGATGAAAGTTGATTGTGGCGCAAGCAACTTGGACATACAAGCTTCGATAACTTTATCAATATCAGCAAAATTATAGCAGTATGAGACATTCCAAAGTTATTCAAACCAAATCAAGGAATATGTGGTCCATGTCAACATGGAAAGAAAACCAGAACCAGCCACAAGACCAAGGAGTTTTCTATATCAAAGCCTTTGGAGATCATCCATGCTAATTTATGTGGACCAACTAGAACTCTGGCACTCCAAGGAGAAATGTAGTTTGCTTTATTTGTTGATGACTATACTAGAATGATGTGGATATATTTTATAAAATATAAATCCGAAGCATTTGAGTGTTTTAAGAATCTTAAATCTCTTGTAGAAAATGAAAAGGACTCAAAGATTAAGTGCATCAGAATAGATAGAGGGGCAGAATTCACATCAAAAGAATTTAATGAATTCTGTAAGATACATGGAATTAAAAGAGAAACCTCTGTTGCCAGAACACCTAAGAAAAATGGGGTAGTTAAAAGAAGAAACCAAATAGTTCAAGAAATGGCAAGAACAATGTTAATAGCAGCTGACTTGCAGCCAAAATTCTGGAGAGAAGCAGTCGAGACAGCTATCTATACCTTGAATTGAACTCAATTAAGAAAAAATAATGAAAAGACTCCTTATGAATTATGGAAAGGAAGACCTGCTTTAGTAAAATACTTCAAGAATTTTGGAAGCAAGTGCTTCATAAAAACCAATGATGGCTCACCAAGAAAGTTTGATTCTCGGGTTGATGAAGGGATCTTCCTTGGATATTCTACATGGAGCAAAGCCTACAAGTGCTACAATAACCGACTATAGAAAATAGTGGAAAGAATTAATGTGAAAATTGATGAAGACCTTCCATAGAAAGAAATTGAATAACATGAATTTGATCCTCTCATTGAAGAAGAAGATCCTGAAGAAGAATAAAAAAATCAAGAAATACCCAAGGAAAAAGAACCATCTCAAACTCCTTCAAAGATTAAACTTCTCCAAAAATATCACCCGGAAGAGCAGATTATTGACAATATAGATGAAGGGATGCAAACCCAAAGAAGAATGGAAAATACACCAAAGAAAAATGGTATTGCTCTTCTATCCATGATAGAACCAGAAACATTTACTCAAGCAAGTAAGAATCCTCATTGGGTAAAAGTTACGGAAGAAGAAATGTCTCAAATCAAGAAGAATGAGACATGGGAGTTGGTACCTTGTCCAAAGGACAACAACATAATAGGAACCAAGTTGGTGTTTAAAAACAAAATGAATGAAGATGGACAAATCATCAGAAACAAGGCAAGGCTTGTTTGTAAGGGATATTCACAAGTTGAAGGAATTGACTTTGAAGAAACATTTGCACCAATGGCTTGTGTGGAAGCTATCAGGATGTTCCTCGCATTTTCTTTCTCAAAAGGATTTGAAATCTATCAAATGGACGTAAAATCAGCATTTTTGAATGGGGAACTCAAAGAAGAAGTCTACATGGAGCAACTAGAAGGGTTTAATCTAACAAAAGGAAAAGACTTTGTTTGTAAGTTGAAAAAGGAATTATATGGGTTGAAACAAGCTCCTAAAGCTTGGTACGGAAGATTGGATCACTATCTACAACAACAAGGCTTCAAGAAAGGGGTGGCAAGAAGTAATCTCTACATAAAGACGGATGAGGATAAGTTACTAGTCACACTTGTTTATGTTGATGATCTGAGATGAGCCATGAGTTTTCTCAAAATATGTCAAAAGAGTTTGAGATGTCAATGATAGGAGAGTTATCTCGCTTCCTTGGACTACAAGTATCACAAACCACGGAAGGTATGTTTACATCTCAAGCCAAATATCTTGAAGGTATGTTTTTGCTAGTAATAATGATGAGATGAGCCATGAGTTTTCTCAAAATATGTCAAAAGAGTTCGAGATGTCAATGATAGGAGAGTTATCTTGCTTCCTTGGACTACAAGTATCACAAACCACGGAAGGTATGTTTATATATCAAGCCAAATATCTTAAAGAAATGCTTAAAAGATATGGAATGGAATACTGTGTACCCATGAGCACACCTATGACTACAAGTTGCAAATTGAGAAAAAATGATGACTCCCCTCCAGTAGATGCAACTCATTATAGGTCAATAATTGGATCCCTTCTATATTTAACAACTACGAGACACAACATTATGCAAGCAGCAGGAATGGTGGGAAGATTTCAATCAGCCACTAGACAATCCCATTTGTTGGCTGTAAAAAGAATTCTTAGATACCTGAAAGGAACTCCTTATTTCGGTCTCTGGTACCCTAAGAGCTCAACTCTTACTTTGACTACATACACCGATGTTGATTGGGCTAGAAGTGTCGATGATTGGAAAAGTACTAGTGGAAATGCATCCTTCCTAGGAGACTATTTAGTATCTTAGCTCAGCAAAAAACAGACATCCATATCACTATCTACAGCTGAAGCTGAGTATATAGCTATCGCAGATTGTTGTACTCAAATACTATGGATGAAGGAAGCTCTAAAAGATGTCAACATAGGCACAAATCAACCAATTACCATCTATTGTGATAACACAAGTGCGATCAGCCTCAACAAAAATCCATTGATGCACTCAAAGACCAAACATATACCAATCAAGTATCATTTCCTTCATGAACAAGTAGTTGAACAAAACATCATCTTGGAATATATCAATACTAAGAAGTAGATAGCTGATATTTTCACAAAACCTATTCCTCAAGAAGCATTTGAACATATTCGCCAAAACATGGGGGTTATCTCTTTAGCATCACTTAAGTTGATTCACAAAGATGTTGTAGGATAGGGCAAGCAGTTAGATAGGGGGAGTCCTTATACACTTCTTTGCCACAAATGTCAAAAGGGGAGAGAAGAAGAATATTGCCATCAATGATAAAGGGGGAGATTGTTGATCTAGATTGTTATTAATGTCAATATGAAGCCAAGGAGAAGTAAAGCAGACTTGTGAAGAACAGGAGCAAAGCCACTAGAAAGAGGATTGCATCAGCGAAGGTACGTAAACAAAGTCATCGGAAGTCATAGAGAGATATGTCCAAGAGAAACCACTATCGGAAGAACAAAGAGCAACAGAGCTATCAAAGCAGGGTAGAAGTTCATTAGAAGTAACAAAGAGGAACATGCATCAGGAGGAGAAGTCAGTAGAAGAGCAGTTAACGAAGGATAATAGCATGTAATATATGCCAAAGAAGAACTATCGGAATCCAAAGGGAAGATCGATCAGAGGAGCAAGAGAAGCATAGAGGAAGAGTCATTTGAAACCACGAGAAGCAAAGAGCAAAGAGTCGTTACTCTGAGTAATAGCATTCAACAGTTAACCAACGGGTTTGTAATAGTGGCAGTGGTTTTCGGGCGGACGCTAGGCAGTAAGTGGTATTTAGAGTAGAGCGCCCAATTCCATTAACCGAGCGATACGTAGCACTCCGGTGGAGAGAGAAAACCACTTTTTTGAGTGGTTATTTCTCTTGCAAGTGGCTCACCCAAAATGCATGTAGGTCGTTGGATCTAGTGTAGGTTGATTGATGGTGAAGGATAAACAGACGGCTTTGTGTTGATCGAATTAAGTCGGGACCGTTAGATCTAGAGAGAATATCAGCGGTCGAGGATCGCTAAGGAATGTCGCAAGAGTGCAAAGCTGTGTCATGATAAAATATGCGATTGCGATATATAGATATATATATATATATATATATCGACCCACGGGACCATAACAATATGATGTAATATAATATCGTGTCCATTGCAATATCACAAGCCTCTTTAAAAAACTTGCCACATTAAAATGTTGATTGTGATACAATTGCGGACCTAACTACACCATTATAGCATGGCTTAATCAAATGTCGCATCTGCAGTAATCGCAATGTACAAAGGAATGTGAATCCTCCGATTGCGATGGAGCTATGGACCCAACGGAGTTACTAACAACAATTTATAATAATATCGCATCCAGTAGGGGCAATCGATAATCGGCCATCGGTGATGTTATAGACATGACTTACAAAAGACCTCCTAAAAGCTGCGATTGTGATTGAGATTGTGACGTGGCATGTGGGACCACCCATTATATATTTCTAACTATGTTAATCTATGATATTGTTACAGAAGGACAGAGGATGTTGAGGCGCATCGGCAATGTTATATCGTGAAGACAAAGAGTTACGACTGCGGAAGCTGCGATTTTGATTAAAGGAGTGATGCGATTATCTTAAAGAATGTTGGGTCCATTGTATGAATATTGAAAAAAAGGGGGCCTCTCTGATATAGTTATTTCTTTGATATGCAATATTATTATAATACAACCTATCTTCCGCAATAACGTGTCCTATAAGAATTTGATGAATCCAAAGAGATAGAGGAAGCTGAAGAGTGAGCACAGAGGAAGCTGAAAGATCAAGCGAGTGAAGAGGAAATGAGCAGAAGCGAAAGGTCAGGAGTATCAGTCATATAAAACAAAGAACAAAGGAAAGTTTGAGTTGTTGGCAAACTGTAAGAAACAAAGGAAGCTGAAGTTCTGGCAGAAGTGGAAGGAACAGGAGGATAGAAGTCATAGGTCCAATAAGGTTGGGAGCAGAGAATTACAACCAATTAGATCCAGACAATTACAACAGAAGGTTGGAGCCCTTGAGCTTGGTGCCTCAAAACTGAAAGGATTGGTGTGCTGAGAGTTGGTGCTCCTAAATTCAAGGTTGGTGCCTTAAGAAGACAGAGGTGGTGCTTTGGAGGTTGGAGCCTCACAAAGAGTCCAAGTTGGTGCTTGGCAACTGATTGAAACTATATATATATAATATATATATATATATATATATATATATATTTATATATTATATATATATATATATATATATATATAATTGCACTTGATTTATTGCAAATATCACATTAATAAAAGCATCTATTTATGTTATCTATTTTTGTGTTCCAAATATAAATGTTTTATTCCTATTAAAAATAATAATTGAAAAGAAATATGGATTCACCCCCCCTCTCAGTATTTCCAACATGGTAGTTCTGGCAGTTCTAGCTTTTCTCGACAGTTCTGGCTTCTGCCCTTTGCATCATATTTCCCGACAGTTCCGGCTATTCTGGACAATTCCAGCTATTCCTGGCAGTTCCAACAATTCCATCTATTCCCTGCAATTTTGGCAGTTACGACAGTTCCCGGCAGTTCCAGTAGTTTCGGCAATTCCCGGCAGCTCCAACAGTTCTGGCTTTTCCCGAAAGTTCTGGCAGTTCCCGGCAGTTCCGACAATTCCAACAATTCTAGCTATTCTCAGTAGTTCTAGCAATTCTAGCTATTCCCAGTAGTTCTTGTAGTTCCCGGCAGTTCCGACAATTCCGTCTATTCTCGGCAGTTCCGGCAATTCTGGCTATTCTCGGTAGTTCCGGCAATTCCAACTATTCTAGCTATTCTCGGCAGTTCTGGCAGTTCCCAGCAATTCCGACAATTCTGGCTATTCCCGTCATTTTTTGCATTTCTTCCAGCATTTCTGGCTTTTCCAGCAGTTTGGCTTTTCTGTCTTTTTCAGATTTTCCGGCTTTTCTGGCTTTTCCAGTAGTTCCAACTTTTCTGGCTTTTCTGGCAGTTCAGCTTTTCCGACAATTCCGACTTTCTGCCCTCTAAATCAGGGAAACCTTATTCCTTAGGATCTCTTCTCCTACTAAAACCCAAAGACAACTAGAGAGAGGAAGAGATCCCAAGTGCGTTGAAATGACTTTAAGGCCACCTCTATTTATACTAAAACATTGAGCACATGTGGGGTTTATTTGGTTGCTGGCCGACGTTGACGAATTGTTATAAATTCATAGCTCCACGAATACTTATCAGAATCAGATGATCTTTAAATCAATCCTACACCTCTCGATGAGAGGGATCCAAGAAAAATATCAACTACCATAAATAAGATGACCCAAATGGAGTTTTGCCCTAGTTGCCAATTTTAACACTCCCTCTCAACTAGGGAGAACTCCATCCGTTGATCCATATGTCCGAATGTATTATCTCTGCCATCAGCGCCCTGCACTGCTCTGCTCTTCTCTGATCTATTAAGCTCTGCTCTGTTGGGCTCTGCTCTATTAGGCTCTGCTCTCCTTTGCTTCGCTCTGCTCCGTTGAACCATGAAGAAAAAGAATTGATCAAGAATGTCTCATACCATTCTCCACTAGCCCGAAGTCAGTTTCATCTTAAGAGAGTGTGTCACATCACTCTTACTGACCCGAAGTCATTTTTATTGATCCCAGATCAATATCACAAGAGTGTCTCAAACCACTCATACTGATCCCAGATCAATGGAGGTCATCCTAGCATAGGGAGTATGGTAGATACAATGGTGCGTCCATCGATAGTACTTATATGGTCCTTTTACACTAAAATTTGTCACCATGACTATCTACAGTTAGTATGGCTCCATCAACAGTCATATTATCCTCCTTGGCAAGCCTTATACCTCTGCTCTCCATGTCAAACTTCAAGAAAGAGAGAAAGTCATTAAAAAACATGTTTATCTCTGGGTACGCAGGTTCTCTCTACCTTACCTGCGTGTATGCACTCCAAGCTCATAATACCTGCGTACTTGTAGGCTCTATATGTCAAGGGATGGGTGCGTACCCCTGTAAAGGTCAAAAGGCGCGAGTTTCATCTTAAAAAAGTTAATTCTGGTCATTTCTAGAGCATTCTAAAAGATTGTTTGACGTGTATTGAGCGCCTCCAAATGGTTCATGCATCCCTATGAAAGAGGAACTTATCCCATCAAGAGAGGAGCTACACCATCCAAAAGAGGGGCTTATCCCATTGATGTTGGACCTGATTAACTTCCTCTAGAACATTATAAATACAGGAATTGGGCCAAAGGAGGGGAGGTTAAAAGCTGAACATTCCAAAGGGTAGATGCTGCTGGAATTAGGACTTCCTTGTAGAAGCTTGTGACGAGAGATTCCCATCCTTTCTTGTTTCATTTGGAAGTGGGTGAGCTTTTCAAAGTAAAGGAAAACTCTTGCTGGACCCTGGGAGGAACTTGCACAACACCAAGGCTCAGGTTGTAATGGTTTCTTTTGTTTCCTATTAATACAAATAAGTCCATTCTTCTCAACAATTTGTTATTAATGAGTTGTTTCACATACTCCTTGGTCTGTATGTTGAATATGTTTTATTTTATGAGATATTCAGGTGCTATGTAATCATTTGATTGTTAGTGAATGCAGGTTTCAAAGTGAAGGAGGAGCGCATCCGGATCGGCGAGGCTAGACTACTACAACAACGTTGGACTACAAGTAGGATCTAAACCACTTGATTTCTTGTATGGTAAATGCATGTTTAGAGAAGGATTGCTCTTAATTGTCTTGTTTGTCACTAGAAATTCTTAGGCTTCTAGGGAGGTTGGTTTTGTCTGCAATATTAAATCTTTCCACGTGACAAATTGGCGACTCCACTTGGGAACTCCATTGATGTGAATAATTTTTCCTTTGTGTGAAACTTTGATCTGAGAAAAGTCATTTGTTTTCTGGTTTTTGGCTGTTTGACTGTGTATTTGGATGGGCTAGCTTAGGGTTGAGTTAGTTTTTATTTTTCTTGATTTTGAGAGTAGTACGCACCCTCTGCGTTAAGCACAGTGCGTACTAGTACGCACTTTTGCTTTGTACACAGAGCGTGGCCGCACCTGTGCCAATAGGCTGCGTGCGTATCCTTGTCAAAAGCTTAGAAAATTTCAATTTTTTCCTTTTTACCCATTAGATTTTGTTTATAGTTTATTTATTGCTGCCCAGATCCACTGGTTACCTGTCAGAAGCTTTCATCTTGGCTTGTTTCATTGGCATTCCTGCTCTAAGTTTTTATCAATTGGGTGTCTTGAGTCTCTTTTTGAGAAATTCTTGATTTATTTTCCTTTGGTCATTACTTGGAGGTTTCTCTCAATCTTTTCACAATTTTGCATCTTTTTGCTTTTGTTTTTGCAAAAAAAATTCCCCCTCATTTGCCGGGAGGGGCTAAATTGTGTATGATTGTTAATCGCCTTTGAGTGTTTTTATTCTTGATCTTTGGAACTCTCACCCAATTTTCTTGACTTGCACTTGATTGGTTCTTATATTACATTAGAATCATCTTGTGTTTGAGAATTCTCTTGCATAGATCACATTTGCATAATTAGAATTCTTGTTTTCAGAATATGGATGAAGAATGTGCATATATTACATTTGCATACTTTTCAAGTGAATTGTGCATAGATTACAATTGCATAGTTTACATTCCGAAAAATCAATTGTAGATTTAGATCAGTTTTCTTTGATTTGAATTTACATAAAAATAAAAATAAAAATAAAAAAAGGTTTTGAAATTTATTTGCATTATTTTTTCTTGATGAAATTAGTGCATTAGAGAATTTGTTATATTTTCTCTTAGTGATCAATTTTTTGCATTGTTGGAAGTGAATGGAAACTCTCACCTTACTTTAGTTAGGATTCATTGAATTGAAAAGATTACATTATCATATTCGATTGCATTCAGTTTTGAGTCGGGTCATAACACCATTGGTTTCGTATCCATTTACCCATTTGAGTAATAACAGCCTTAATAACACAACGCTTAATTAAAATTCATCTAGTAATTTTTACATTTCTAGGGCTCTTATACACCAACATAGCTTAGGCTAGTGTCTTGGAGTAGGAGAGTAATTAACTCTCCAAGACAGTAAAACCAAACAAGTAGCTTATCTTGCGGTAGGATAAATCCAACTGTTACATTTATGCTCTGGGAAAGCTCCTCTTAAAGGAGAAGCACGAGCTCGTGTCCGAACCAGTGAGGGGATCAATCCTCCCTCGTTGGGAACGATGCCAGGCACGCACGTATTACAAACGGTAAACCTCAGATTAAACATTGTCGAGGAGCCTGGGGATCACTTATCGATAAACCTTGGATTAACCATTGTCAAGGAGCCGGTAAGGGGATTGAGCTTGATACTCTGCCCTTGTGTGCTGTCGGAGCGTAGACTGTTCCCCCAGGTGTATTTGCTACTGTTGGTAACCATAGTGACCATTATCTTAGGATTCTACCCAAGGTGACGGTGGAAGGAAGATCCCACTGTACCTGGAGCAGACGTCGGCTAGACTCACTTGGATTTTCTGGGGGTTCACTTCACTCGAGACGGTTAAAGTGGGGGAGCTTGATCCAGTCTATTCATTAAGCAGGTTGCCGGGGTAACTGTTCCACCCGCCATTTCTGTACTGAATTCTGCGACGTTGGATTTCATCACCAACTAGTTTTTTCGGTCCGGAAAGTTACTGTTTGTGTGTGGTTTGACTCCTAGATTTGATAGCGCGTGTTAATTTGTTTGTTTTTACTTTTAGAGACCATAGGTGTGAATTGTGAATTTTAATTGTTAGGTGTAAATTGTGAATTATTAATTTTAGTTTTAAATTGTTAATAAAATTCACTGAAGTTGAATATAATGGCAAATGTTCCGGAATTTACCAACCTAGGAACCCCTCTTAATGAGGATCCTAGTACTTTTCCTTTCTTTGGAAATGTTGGTCCT
>APFE031006009.1:138327-165007 GCA_000404065.3 Pinus taeda | reverse complement strand
TTCATTGCATTCAATGAGGTGGATGGAATGAAGGTTCACTTTTGAGATCTTGGAAAGACTCGACTTGGATTTTACGAGATCTTAATCAAAGACTCGATTTGAAAAGGGAGTTGTTTCATTTTTTGATGAGGTTGACACAATAAAAGAACTATCCTCATAACCCTTGTTTCATTTTTTAACGCGCTTGACACAAGATCAGGAACTATGCTCGAACACCTTGTTTTGTTTTTTAACGAGGTCACCACAAGATCAAAACTATCATCGGGACATTTTGTTCTATTTTTTAACGAGGTCGCCACAAGATCAAAACTATCCTCGGGACACATTGTTTCATTTTTTAACAAGGTCGCCACAAGATCAAAACTATCCTCGGACACCTTGTTTCTTTTTTTAATGAGGTCGTCACAAGATCAAAACTATCCTCGGGACACCTAGTTTCATTTGTTAAGGAGCTTGACACAGGGAAGGAACTATGCTCCGCCCGAACTGCATCATAATGAACAGGAAGTCAGGGCTTCCAAGAGTGCCACTCCTGGTGGAAGGACAACATCTCGGAAGTCAGAACCCAATGCCCCCATGACACTACGGACGACAGCGACATCACTGGATACAAGCACGGGATAAGTGGCCACGTAGTTGATCTGTGGTGGGGCAGATACAACTGGTGGATAAAAACCAGGAGGGGATGACAACTGCGTATGAGGCACCGGGGGACTAAAGAATGATAATTGATCTATAGTCACGATTATTCCATCGTGTGGAAAGAAAACCACACAGAAAAGCGAAGAAACAAGGGCCCCCATGGCATAAACATAGTCACGGCCAAGGAGAAGACTGAAATCTAAAGCACCTTGGGTAACCAGTACGTCTATATAGACGGTTTTGCCTCCAAAAGTAACAGGAAACTTCGGGAGGATCCCTAATGGTTGACAGGCTCCTCCATCGAAGGCCAACAGATTCTGCGTGACTGGCCCAAGCAGCTGGGAACCCAAAGCTTGCCAAGTAGTGGACGGCATAAGACTGATAGACGCACCTTCATCCAGAACAGTGCCAGGTACCGCCTTAGCACAGGCATGTACTGTAATCTGGAAAGGCACATTGGATGGAAGGCGGAAGTCAGTCAGGTAATTCCAGTCGAAGGAAGCGACCAAACTACTTGGTGGGGGAATCGTATGATTTCCACCCGACGCTACAGGAGACGAAGAAGGACCCTCTTGATCAGCGAGGATAGGAGGGTCGTTTTGAGACTCAGGAGAATCTGACGAGATGAGAAGAACATGAGCATGATTCTCTTCCAAAACAGAGTGATCAACGGGTGGTGAACTCGAGTCGACACTCTTTCCGACCAATGGTTAGTCTGGAACAGGCTTGGCACTGCCAGGTTCGGGAAGAGGAGCCTGGACAAGAGAAGAATCTAAATCAATCTCTTTGTCAATAGGGAGACGATCTGCAACTACAGAGAGACGTTGATAACCAACGGGAAGTTGGGGTGATGAAGCTGTAAGACTTTCCAAGATAGCGGAAGCTTTATCCATGAGCAGACAAAGGTGAAGGTGATGGTTGCCTTCACATAGTCTACAGGGGATTCGAATCTTCCCTTTCGCCTTACCATTGCCAGCTAATAGGGTAGCATCGCCATGAGCTTCAGAGGATGATGAGGGGTGGACCGGATTGTGAGACCATACTTCTAAGATCCTGGGAATGCCAGGACAATCACGAAGAAGGTGGTCATCCTTACACAATCTATAAGGAAATTTGACCTTCCGCGGAGGAGCAGAAGGTGGCTCGACTTGAGTTGTATTTTTAACCTCTCGCTTAGGAGACTTCTTCTTCTTCATCTTCTTAGCCACCTGGTTACTTGAATCCAGACTTTCACCAGGCGAAGTAGAAGATGAGGATGCAGAAACAGGCGAAGAAGGGGAGAGGTCCACCTTAGAATCAACACCATGTTGTTCGGGTGGAGGAACTGATTGACCAGCAGTTGAGACGGTAGGGACCAGAGAGGTTGAGAACAACCAAACAGGAAACCCAACAGTTAACCCAGGAAGGGACAACATTGCCATGTAAGGAGCACCAACATTTCCAAAAGGAGGGAAATGACCAGGATTCCCATCAGAGGGGATGCCTCGGTTGGTAAACTCTGGAAAAGTTTCCATCACAAACGAGAAAGAACCCTACTCAAACTAACGCAAACAAGATCTAACCGGGTAAATGTGAATCGTGGCCAAATAAATTTTAGACACAAGGACATAACTTGACCTTTTCATCTTTAAAGAGTCGAGAAAAGGACAAAAGATGACTCTAGTCGCCTTCGAATGTTTAGTGAGCCCGAAGTGACAAATGCTCAGGTGAGCCTTTTCTTTTAGGGAGTCCGAAAAGGATCAAAAAGTGACTACTCTGGAGAACTAGGCAAAAGGTTTACCAGACAATCCGTAAAACTGCATAAAAACCTTGGCAATCATATGAAAACCAAGGACTTTCCATACGACAGTCAATCTTCTCGAATGCTGTGTTAGGTGCGTTACGGCTTGTAAGGCGGGAAACAAGGCTTCCTATGGATAAAGGATGATAACCTAGTGGGGTCTCCCCATATACTCGACGGTACGTGGGAGCTCAAATCCGTACTAGACCACTATTGCGTCACGGAAGGAGGAATCACCCAACCTTGAGTGAAACAAAAGTGACTAGGTTTAACGACACCGGAGCACGTCTCTAGCCTAGACCTCTAAATATGTGCATTATGTTCCAATGCGTTGTTAGATTTATTCAGTTCATTTTAAATTTGATCTTGTATTAGGTTTCAGTTTTCAGGCCTTACCGTATGTGATATCTCAAAATTCCCTAAATGCAAACTATATGCCAAAATATGTCATTTCATTCGATGAATGCTAATTACGAGAGGGTTTGAGAGCTTTCACGCAAACGAAATGATCACAAAACAACAAATAACTTTCCTAATGCAGCTAATGGAAATTAACAAACTTTTCTTCGATATCACTAATCACTAATCAAAATGAAAAGCTTCTAATTCTCATTAACTAATACAAAGCAAAAGAGATTTTTTCTTTTGTTGATGGAAAAGTGCATTAAACAAACTTTGAGAAATGATAACAAACAAATTCTATTCAATACAAGCACATTCACTTCCCTAAATCACCAAGCAAACCTCCAAAGAACAAGAAAAGTCCCAAAGAGACCAATGAGCCCTGTAATCTAGGCTCAAAGTGAGACAAAGTGGAATTCAAGTGAAAGCGAAGCAAGTCACCCAAATAACACAATTAAACGATTTTCAACCACCAAACAAGTGCAAGGGAGTAATCAAAGAGTCGACTGGACCACTAGAAGATCAAAAGACCTGAGGAAGGCTCGACACACAAAGCCACTAGATGCCCTAGGGCTAGAAATGTGAAATCGATGGAAAAAAGAAAACACCCAAAGGGTAATGATCAAAGCTAGTCAAATCACACTCCAACACACTCAAGTAGTATAAAAAAGGTACCCAGAACAAAAAATAAGCTCAGAGGGCTCACAACCAAGCAAACTTCAAAAGTTCCCAGTCCTGGCGTGACTGTCAAGCTGAAACTAGCACCTTTCAGGGATTGGCGCGGGTTGTCAATGGGCAACTAGCGCCAACTAGCGCGACTGTAACGCTATAAAAAAGTGCCAGCCGAGTTTGCTGTGGAAAAATAAAAAACAAACGAGCCAAAGCTAAGTCAACAGTACCCAAGTACACCAAAGAGCAAGAAGCAACACAGGGATTGAACCCAAAAGGCTAACCAAGTAGGAGAAACCAAGAAACAAGGCAAGTTCCAAGCCATTCAGCTCGTAAACCAAACTGGAGATGGACTGAAGTGGCGTTGATCTACTTTTCTAATGCGTAGCAATAGCGTTTCGAAGGCTATCTGGCCATACTTCAGGCTCCGTCTAAAGTTTACAAATCAAACAACAAGACAAAACAAACAACAAGGCAAAAAGCCAACTCCCCAGTGGAGTCGCCAAATTGTTGTGGAGGTAAATCCCCTTTGCAGACAGAGGCGATCCCTACTAGCCCAAATGGGGTCTAGCAACAATCAAATACGCTAACGCACAAGTTCCTAATTGTAAATCAAAGACCGATGATGAGGGCCTACCTGGATTCCAACGCTAGTACTTGTAGAAGAGTCGTCGCTCCCGTTCCTTTGCTCTGTCTAGTCACAATCCCCATGATCCTCGTGAACGGACACCTGCACATGCAAAGAATGACACAAACACAAGCATAAAATCCAATAGATGCAACTATATATCAGTCAGAAAGGATATAACTCAACATCATCAAAAATAATAACAAGAGTGGAACCATAATGATAGTCGTCTATTATTGATAAAGAAAGAAGAATACAACCATAGTTCTGACGTAAAATCCTCCTTTCGCTGGGTGATCAGCAACACATGCCTTGCAAAGCTTGTTGGGAATGGGGAACAAGCCTCTCTCTCCTTGGTTACTTGGACAAGAATCTCCTCACTTTAGATTTAGCTTCATGGGAATGAAGAAGGCTTCTTGTAGCATGAGCTTAGCAATTCTCAAACTTTGGGACTTAGAATTTGGAACTTGGAGACTAACTTGTGAAAGGCAAAAGGACAAGCTTTTATAGATATAGGAGGAGGAGTTAGGGTCATCCACAAGATTCATGGGATTGGCTTTATGACTAAGAAGCTTCCATGAGAGGTGGAGAACTACTTCCCTTCTATGGAGATTCGAAGCCCAACTGAACTAACTCAAGATGGAATCAGTTCATGAATAGGTTAGGAAGAACCTTCGTAAGTTTGTTTGTTAAAAACTTTACCCAACTGGGCTGGCGTGAGTGCAACTCTGAGATAGAGCGCTAGCTGGCGCGCCCTCTTTTGAGGATTTCCCCCATTGGCGCGAGTGATACAGAGTGGAACCGCGCCAATGGAAAAAGGGCTATTTATATGGGTATTTTGCAGAAGGTGTCTTCAGGACATATACATTACATACTCAAGGGGATACAATGCAATTGTTTTTAGGTTATGTCACTTCTCACAGGTCCCAGAATAAGTCCTCCAATGTGTGGGAGAAGGGGTAACGGGGACGGTGACAAATTACTGTGTAACAAATGTCAAACTCAGAAACATGTATAGAAAAGGGATATTCTTACGAGCTCAATTTCCAATGCACAAATAATATAGTTGTGTATGAAGCACTGATTTTAGGACTGCAACTTCTAAAAAGGTTGGGATCTAAAAGGATTTATGTGCATGGTGATTTTGAACTCATCATTAATCAAATTAAATGTGAGTACTCGAATAAATACCCTAGACTAAGGGCCTACAAAAATGTTGTCTTAGATTTTTTGCAGTGTTTCCCAGAATATCAATTGTCTCATATTCCTAGAGATTAAAATATCTTAGCTGATGCATTGGCTATCTCATCTAGTACTTGTAAGATTCCTTTTCATGTCAATAGAAAGTATGAGGTTGAAGTGAAACAAAGGCCAGTTGTCCCAGATAATGTTAGATATTGGAAGGTTTTTGGTAGTGATAAGCAGATAGAAAGTTTTTTGCAAATAAAAGAAGAGTTTGAGAATGTACATATTGATGCAGTTAACTGTGTAAATGATGATATAAATGAAATAGTGTTGAATGAGACCGATGAAATTCTAGAAGAGCTTGAGGTCCTACAATTGAAAGACAATGTGTTACCAAGGGGTTTGGTGCCATTAGAAGAGTTGGTTTATTTTAATGATGTAGCTAAAAAGCCAAAGATAGAACATGTAAGAGTTGGGTTGAAGATTGTAACATATGTACTAAGGAAAATCTTAACATTATAAAGTTGTCCAAGTCCTTACCTCCCAAAGAAAAATAGAAGTACATTGATCTACTAAAATAATATTCTTATGTGTTTTCTTGGGGTTAGGAAGATCTAAAGGCATATGATACCAATATTATACAAGATACCATTCCCATCATAGAGGCCCAAAAACCTTTCAAGAAGAAATTAAGGAGGGTAAATCCAGTTCTGTTACCCTTGATAGAAAAGGAGGTTAAAATTTTTTTTGATGCTAAAATCATTGTGCCTTTAAGATTTTGAAATTGGGTGTCAAATTTGGTGCCAAGAAGGAAAAGGACAGGAGAAATAAGGATATGTGTGGATTTCAGGAATTTGAACAAAGTTTCCCTCAAGGATAACTACCATCTACCTAAAATGGATCATATTTTATAGAAAGTAGTTGGTTCCAGCAAAATTTCTTTACTGGATGGTTTTTCAAGATATAATGAAATTCTGGTACATCTTGATGATCAGCGTAAAGCAACTTTCACAACACCTTGGGGAACCTTTATGTATGTAAATATTCCCTTTGGCCTTATGAATGCAAGGGCCACTTTCCAAAGAGCAATGGATATTTCTTTTCCAAATGAAAAGGATAGATTATTGTGATTTATCTAGATGACATTCCTGTATTTTCCAAAATAGATGAAGATCACCTACTTCACTTAAGAAAGGTTTTTGATAAATGCAGGAAATATGGTATTTCCTTGAACCCCAAAAAATCTCTTTTTGGTTTAGAGGAAGGAAAGATACTTGGTCATATTATATCAAAAGATGGTATCAGGATATACATCAGCAGAGTTGAAGCCATAATGAAGATTGATCCTCGCAGGAACAAAAAAGAATTTCGTCTTTCATTGGCAGGATCAATTTCTTGAGAAGAATGATCCCAAACCTAGCCGAGATTTTGAGAGCAATCACAAACATGCTAAAAAAGGATATTGAGATAAAATGGAATATTGAGGCTAAAAAATATTTTAGTGAAGTGAAAATGGCTTTGCAATCTTCTTCTGTTTTAATTATCCTTGATTTTACTAAATATTTCATGATTTTCTCTTTTGCATCAAAAGACACTATTGCAGCAGTAGTGTTGTAGAAAATCAATGAGGGACATGAACAACCTACAAAATTCTTCAACAGATATTTAGTAGATGCCTCCTTGAAGTACAATATCATGGAAAAACAAGCTTTTTCTTTAGTAAAGGAACTGAAGGTCTTCAGAGTGTATAATCTATGTTCCCACATAATTTCTTTCGTTCCGTGTAGTAGTGAAAGATATCCTCACTCAAAATGATCCAGATGGGAAAAGAGGAAAATGGATTGCAATAATTTTAGAATATGACATTGAGACAAATCCTACTAAACTCATCAAAGTTCAAGGATTGGCTAGGATAATGGTTGAGTCAAATTTCCATGCACTGGACATAAATTTTATAGTTGCACTTAATGAATAGGAAGAGATGGTGACTCCATGTGTATTAGAAGAATTTGTTACCTCTCCTTGGTATGCATATATTGTCTATGTTTTACAAAATTTACAATCTCCACGTGGGTTGACAAAAAACAAAGCTAAATTCCTCAAGTTAAAAGTTATGAAATTATGTATTATAGATCAGTATGCATATTTTAAGGATACTGGAGGTATTTTTATGAATTGTTTGTTGAAGGATGAAGCAGAAAAAGTCATGGAATAATTTCATCAAGGGGATTGTGGAGGAAATTTAAACTGGAAATCCACTGCCAACAAAATCCTGAGAGATGGTTTTTACTTGCCTACCTTGTTTACAGATGTTCATAAAAAAGTTTCAACATGCCATCAATGTCAGATCTTTGAAGGCAAGAGAAAACATTTGCCCTTACCTCTAAAGCCCTTTTCAGTGGAGTACCTTTTCAACAATGGGGATTATATTTTATTGGAAAATCCATCCAAGCTCTTCATCTCAACATAAATGGATTCGGGCAGCTACTGACTACTTCACCAAATTGATTGAAGTCATTCCAACCAGACAAGCTACAAATTCTGTAGTCATTTAGTTCTTAGAAGGTAATATTCTTTCTAGATTTGGATGTCCACATAAAATCATTACTAACAATGTTGTTGCTTTCAAATCAAAGAAAATGATTGATTTATTCCACAAGTATCACATAAATTTAGGACATTCTACTATTTATTATCCTCAAGGGAATGGGTTAGATGAGTCTTCTAATAAGATTTTAGTCAACATTATAAAGAAGTTGCTACGGGAAAATAGGAATTCCTAGCACAAGAAGTTGATTAATGCTCTATGGGTTGAAGGAATTAGCACTAAGAAATCTATTGGAATGTCTCCTTTCCAATTAGTATATGGAATGGATGCAACTTTTCCCACCTCCCTAGGAATTCCAGTGCTAAAGTTATTGCAGGAAATACAAGTGGAGCCAAATGATGTACAAAGAAGGATAAACCAAATGATAGAGTTGCAACAAACTAGGAAGGTAGTTTACAACAAAACTCATAATTCAAGACAAACTCAAGAAAAATCATTATAGAAGGACTAAAGCAGATGATTTTAAACTAGATTATCTTGTTCTAAGATGGGACTCCAGAAAAGAAGAGTAAGGTAAGCATGGAAAGTTTAATAGTCTATGGAAAATACCTTATAAAATTGAAGTTGTTCGAGGTAACAATGCATTCTTGTTGAAAGATTTGAGTGGAAAAGGACTGTCATGAGGACCTGTCAATGGCAGACTACTAAAGCACTATTTCACTCAAGGATAGATAAGTTTTCATACATGTCATTGTAAATATCATTTTATATTTTATTGCAAGTGAGGGTGACTGGCATGAGGAATTGAAGCCCGCAGAGAAGACCCTAAGCTTTTGATGAGTTGCTACCAGTATTATAATAACAACAGCTAATCAATTCAGTTACAGAACAAGAACAAAGGCTACTGATCTACAATGTTCTTGGCGCCTCATAGGGAGGATGTCATCCCTATTGGAGCTATTGTTAGGGTCCTAAAATTTATAGGATCGATTGATGATTATTTGTTGATTTTCTCCCATGGGATGTTGTAAATAATTATTACATTCCACAAATTATTTGCAAAAGTTCAAAAAAAGAAGAAAAATAAAAAAATATGATATAAAAAAAAGGAGAAAGAAAAAAGAGAAAGAAAAAAGAAAAATAAATAAATAGGGGATGAACAAAATATATATATATGTGAAAACAAGAGAAAAGAATAAAAAAATTAGAAAATAAAAAAATAAGGCCCTATAGTGAGCCAATCAAAATCTCGCTTTAAATTAAAAATGTCAATTTCAAAAACCATTAAACTTTGGTTATAAAGTTATTATGTTAGGCAATAATACAATAATGTTTATTTGTCATTTGTGGTTAAGCAATGTGCTCAAACCGACAACCCAGATTAGTCCCACCAAGATCTATGGTGGAGGAGTAATTTCGCCCCCCGCCCGCACTCTCGACGGTTAACAGGAGGCAGGGAGGGGGGAAGTGTTTCCGCTCAAACCATTTGGGTTGACGTGGTAGATTTCCAAGATTTCAACATGCAAAGGAAAGGGGAAAGTTGCTTAGAAAAATCCCATGATTCCCCCTGTCCCTGATTTTGATAAATCCCCTCTAATCGACACACGGTATAAAATTGTTGAGACCCAGTCTAAAGTTTCCCTTTACGAACTTTACAACTGAGAAAAAAAAAATATCCTTGACAAAAGTGATGATATACATGTTTGGGAATCTCTTCTCCCTCAGTTTATTTTCCCCTAAACACACTATATCCTTGAATTATCCATTTGGCGCCATCTCTAATACTTTCCAAGCCAAAAAGTTGTTATTTCCCACAATAATGAAGTTATCTTCTCCATTTCCCCTGAAAGTATTTGCAAGGCCCTGCAACTTGAATACCAATCCTCCCATCATCCTTTCTAATACAATGTATTTATGGAATTATACAAAAAAATGACTTTCCCTCAGAGAGCACAAATCTTCGAATGTTTCCTTCCTGAAAATGTTAAATTACCCCAGACCAATCCCCCATATCTAGTCTCAATCTTACTAGAAATGTCCAAACAAGTAATTTCTATAGTAACCTGATTGCTTGGGTATCATAATAATCAATGGGTAGATGAAATATTTCTTGGATTTTTGTCAATTTTTGTAGTTGGTAAAAAGCCATTCATTCTTTTCAATTATAGTAAATTTCTTTCCAATCCAATGCACGATCAATTTGTAAATTTCAAAGTCGAAGGTGTTTTCAAATATCACTCAGTATTGGTTTACCTTGTGTTATTTCATGAGTCAGACAAGTTCAAATTTCCTTTACATAAGACAGATAATGAGGGAAATTGTTTTTCAGTGATTCACTAGACTTCTCTGGTTAGAAATAACTTAGAGGATTATACTTACACTAATTTTGTTGATAAGTTTCTACATACCTCATTATGCTTTCTTTACAGTGATGTGATCTTGAGGATTTCACTAGAGATCAAGAATTTTTTTCACATGTCAGAGCAATCAAAAGGTGGATACTGGTATTTATACCATAATTATACTGAAATTAGAATATATGGATGAAAGTTACCTCCTCACAGCTTACTAGTGTTTGTACCAGTTAGAATATTTGCATTAGAATACACTAGACAAATGTTGAACATGGATGAGATGCACTTTGTATCCTACCAAAAGAAAGTGCAGTTCAAGCTAAATTCTCATATAGGTCCTAATATTATCAACACCAAAGCTACAACAAAGGAGTTGGGAGCTATTTTAAGTCAAATGAAATTCAAACCTAGTTTTTCTTGGTCTTATGATCCTCTAAGCATCATTTCAAAAGTAAGGTTGGAATAGAAGAGTACTTCATATGCACATACACCAAGGCCTAAAATTGAACAATATTCTAACCAAGAGGAATGGAGAGAAGTAAATTTACGAGAAGCTGAAGAACAACTTTTTATTCAGCCATCCATGTAGACGCCCATTCCCAAGGAAAAGGAGGTCAAAAGGGAGAGAGAGGACATGTCCCCTATTGACTCTGAAACACAAGGTGCCTAATTTCTTGTTTTTAAAAGAAGAAAGAAGGACCCAAATAGTACTAAAAAATCATGCCCTTAATTTTATCCTATTGTGATTGCTATCCAATATGAATCTCCAGAAGAAAGGGATACACAACAACCTCCCACAATAGTTTTGTCAAGTACTCCTGTCACTCCATTTCCTCAAGTAGAAGAAACAATTTAGCCACCTACTGGGGAAGCAACAATTCAGTCTGCAATATCTTCTAGTTCTCAAATTTCAACTCAACAAAGTATGTTTTCAAGGTACAGGGAGATAAAGTTAAAAAATGAAGCTTTAAAGGCTTCAACTTACTCATAATTTTGGAAGAAGATAACGAAAACACAACATAGATTGGCCTTTGCATTCAAATTAGAAAAAGGACAGTTCCAAATGCCCTTCATGGAAACTTTATTGCTAGCTCCCAGGAGTGTTGAAGACTACAAAGGATTTATTTTCTAAATTGATACAAAGAAGGTACATGAAATTGATAAAATCAATTTACACAAGAAAACAGGGGAGATGATCCTTTCAACAATTACCAGTTCACCCATGAATGCTTCCAAATTACAGTCATCCTTGAACAACATGCATTCTCAGTTGAAGATTGAGAATATGTCCTCATTTTCTAAAGACAACATAATCAAATGTCTAGAAGATTTGATAATAAAGTTAGGACATGACCCTATTAATATCAAGGCAGCAAAAGATCTCATAAAAAGAAAAGAGGAAAATATTCAAGCATTAGGAAAGAAATTGAAGCTACCATCCACAGAACATCCTCAAGCTAAAGAAGTTGCTAACATAGAAATGGAAAAGGAAAAATTATTTACAATAATTGTTGAGAAGAATGCACAAAAAATGGAGTAGGACATGGAAACACTGTTAAGAGAAAAAGAACAGTGGGAAGTAGTCGGGACATCTACATTAGGCACAAGTACAATAACAAAGACTTCAAAAAAGGCAACATCTTAAAATTCTACAGAAGAGCTTGCTAAATCTTTGGAAGAATTATCATCAGTTTAAGGTAGAGAAAGAGAAGGTATCAACAACAATGAATCAACTGGAGGAGAATAAAATGAAAGCTGGAAATGTCTATTTAATAGAAGTGCAGAAGAACTTCAAGCTGATTTAGAAAATTCAAAAATATGAGGACCAATATTCTATCATTCAAATGTTGGCAAAGGCCAAAAATATCATTTGGCATGATATAAATGCTAATATAACAAATATGTGGCCATCAATTCAAATCACTTTTGAGCAGGAGGAACTCATGCAAAGATTTAAGACAACAATACAAAATGCTAAAGCAGATTTGGAGCACGGACCAGAAGAGGCACAAAGGATTATTAAGATGTTAAACTCCAAGACCAAGGATGAATTAGAGGACCTAAACATTCTAGACAGGACAACACCAATAATGCAAGTTAAAAGAGTTTTAACGAAAAATAATTTGATGATACAGCTAGAGAACAAATGTAAAGAGATCGAGTTAGAAGTCAGATGATTCAACAGAAAATTCACACTACTGCAGGAAAAGGTTCTACCTAATCTAAGAAATTCTAATGGAAATTTGATTCCATTAGAAAAATACCAACTGTGTAATATAGTTGGCGATGCTTCAAAGTTTTTAAAGGCCAAAGGAATTATTAGTGGAAAAACATTATACAAGGCCTACAATTTGATTTAAATATTCAACATGAGATTCATCACATTTTTTTCAATAAGCCAACTTTTGACATTTACATTGACGTGGATGAAAGGTTTAGAAACATGATACAATTTTCTATCCCAAGTGAAGAAAGGTGGGACCGGTTTCTAGAGTTGATCGAGTAAGTACAACTAAAATCTTGAAATTTTGGTAGCAAACAAACAACATTTGAAGCAAAATAAGCATAGTCAGCACCAAATTCCTTCGAAGCCTCAACAACACATCAAATTTTACCAAACTTTCCTTATCTTTTTCTTCTATATCTAAAATATTTGTCTTTAACAAATATTATTTTTTAAATCTATTTTATTTTGAAGTCCGATTTGAGATGTAAAAGGTTTCTATAAATACTTGGGAAAATGACATCGAAAAGGTTGGAACTTGTATGAAGAAAGGAGATATTTTGATGTAAGTTGTGCATTCTATTGAAGTGATCAATTTCAATAATATAGAGAGTTTGTTCCAGGATTCCTGTGTCAAGCAATTGGTGACATTCCTTCTCATTTGAAATCCTTATTTTCTCAATTTTCCATGTTTTTTTCTGTCTCTATTGTTTCAAGAAGATAAAGGGCCAAATTTGTTTAAGTCCACTATGTTTTGGCTTGTAAACAATATCCATGTTTTCATTCTGATGTTAACTATAGAATATATCCTAGCATGCTCTATATTTAATTTCACTTAAAACATATTCATCCTATATACCCCACAAATGCTCTAAATATCCAAAAGCTTGCCTATCCTGCCCTGTTATAGATGCTCTGTTATTTTTGTATATGATCACCCAAAAACCCATGAATCCATGCCCAATGGACTTTCCCTGCAATTTTCAACCAATTTTTTTAAAAACCAACCTCAAAAATCAATAACTAGCCTAATATCTTAAAACAAAAATTTAAATCAGAAAGAGATATCCCTCTCTGAAGCTGAAAGACCTAGATCCCAGCTTTGCAACCAGTTTTGTGGTTACCTCTGGATTTCTCTCCACAACCTTGGGAAATTACAGAGTGATAACAACATGTAAAAATTACAATGGTCAAAGTGTGGTGGACTATGTGATATTCTCCCAGAACTTGATCTGCAATTTCTCGGATTTCAAGATTGGGGCTGTTAGGCCCCATAATTGTTGTACTCAATGCAACATTTCATTCATATGATTCCCTACTATTGTATAGGTAAATCCTCTCTGCGGATAGAGATGATCCCTCTATCCCAATGAGTGGGTCTAGCAACTGAAGTGACAATCTACCAGACACTTTCCTGAGTTACAATTGAAAAGAGAGATGAAGAAGATGGCCTACCTCGTTCTGATGCTCTCTCGATCTCCTTTGTTGAAGACCTTGAACCACTTGTGTCACGAGCTACTTCCTACTGCTCAAAGCATTTATGCACCTGCACAAGAGATCAAGACACAACAATTCATGCAAATACAAATAGCGTATTCAAAAGTAACCTACTTAATTGATCAAGGAATTTTAAGCTAAATGATACATGAGCGTACACATTTAGGGAAAATGAATCAACAATTGTATATTAATAGAAAATAAAGGGAAGCATACAACCAAGCCTTGATGTTGATAGGCTCTCCTTGAATGGATATCCAAGTCCAAGCTAATCTCTCCAAGCACTTCTCCAAGCCAAATGAGTAGCATATAGGCACAATCTTAGCATAAGTGTGAAAATAGACATAGAACAACCATTTGGGAATGGGAGAGGATGAATATATAGGATGGGAAAGGGAGTTAAGATCTCTCCAAAGATAGGAGTAGGCCCTCATCTCGAGTAGGTAGCTCATAGGGATAAGACCAAGAGGCCAAGTTGGAAGAATTGAACCCCATCAATGCCAAACAACCTCCAGCTTGCTGCTCTGGAAGCTTCTAGATCACGAAGCTTATCATCCTCTTTGGGAAAATTGACTTTTTGGGATCATCGTAGGCATACAAGTTAACAGAGAGATGCCATCATGGGTCAATTTTAATGCAACAGGTGACCATCGATGTTTTTAGTCTCATAAGGGTGATGATTCTCAAATTAGGGTTTTAGAGTTTTGCTTCAGGGGAAGCTCAAGGCATTTTCCAATCAATGTCTTAAGGAGGATCTGAGCTACATATACGAATGAGTACACTGCATAATGGTCATGTTTTGAGAAATTCGGGGTATGTCACAGGGAAGTGTAGGAGGTGTCACAAAATACTCTGTAACAGATTCCCCCTAAAGCATGAAGGCAGAACGAGGAGTGATGGCTAAGATGCTTTACGACCTTTAGCAAGGACGAGGAAAAACATTATCAGAAGACCTGCAAATCAAGGATGCATATACATATACATATATGATATCATGAATCCATGGTATGGATGCAACCATCCGGATGATAAGGAATATATGAAAAGATCCATGGTATGGGCACAACCATCCAAACGAGAAGGATCATTTGTGAATCTAAGATCCAAGGTATCGACACAACCATCTGATATAAAAGGATCATCATAAACGTAAAGTTCCATGATATGAAATCAAACTTGGGGGGCATGTACCTCGAATTGAATCATTATTCCTTAACTAATTCCTTTATATGTGTTGCAGCTTTAGAATTTTGATGCCGAAACATGAGGGATAACCACCTGGTCCGAACCTCAAGACAACTCCTTTTTCGTTTAAAGTGGTGGCTCTAACTAAGGATAATGGGACCAGTTTCCCAATGTGGGTTTTAAGATGAGAGTGGGTGGTTCATGAGTGTTTTGCAATAGAATAATGATAATCTAAATGACCTATTCTATAATGCAATTTCTCTAACTAACTTATTGTAATATAAACCCTGGTGTTCCTATATGGTATGCGATCTAAAAAGATATATGTTTAACATGTGATAATAAAGCTTAAACACAACTAAACAGAGATGATAATTTAAAAGATAATTCCTTTGACTAAATAGTTAGTCAAAAGAATTTATAAAATATATCGCATATATGATGAGTTATATATGAAAATCAAAACTTCAGTCAGGCATCATACAAAAGTGCAATTAACACTTAACAGAAACAATAAATCTAACATATAATTCATGAAAGTAAATTTTTTCCACTAATTAAATGTAAACAAAATTAAGCATACACGATAATAGTACCATATGTATGAAGTCTTGCTCATTTGACAAATGACATAGACCAACTTCTTTCTTCAGATCAAATTGTCTCCCAAGAATACAAAAGTGCATAAACAAAGGAAAGTAGTTTGATATCTAAAAGAAATGATCATGTTCCATCATTTCACCAAAGCATTCACAAACTTACAATAGTGCATTGTTTGCAAATGTTTTAGATAAAATTATGGACCCTTATCTAAATGCATGAGAAGCGTATAAATACTATTCTAACTAAATGTGCAAAAATAGATTATACAAAATTTGAGGAGGTTTCAAACAATCTTCCTCCTAACTAGGTAACTAACTCCAAAAATAAACAAAGGCTAAATAAACAGAACTAAGAGGATGACTTGATGTCTACTAGCCTATCTTTAAATCGCAAATATCAATCATCAGTTGAATTTGAGGAGGTTCCCGAAATGTGTCTTGAGTTGTCCTATGAAGATTGCATCGGTAAGTGGTGGCAACATCCTTTGAGTCATATGAAGGGAACAGTTGAGAGTCATAATATGGCTATGTGGCTTAACAAGATACTTCCAATATGACTCCCAGTTGGCCGTGGTCAGTTTTGTAATTTCCTCCCTTTGATTCCCCACGTTTTCTTGCCAGCCTTTATATAGAGTAGTTAAATTGGGAATTTCTTTCGTATTGCCTTCTTTCATGAGATTGGTGGCAAACAGGATGTGATTCATTGCCTTAATGATATTATTTGATACTCCAGCTACCCTTGCGACTGCTAGCTCGACCTGTTTTATTCTCGCATCCCAATCTGTGAAGAGAATTTCTTTATGAGTTTCCTCAATCACAGGTAGAATGGTTTTCTTCCCATCTTTTGTTTCCTTCCATTCAATGAAATCAGAGATTTTGGTGTTTAAATCGTTAAACTTTGTTCTCTGATCGATGGCCTTATATGTCATTTGATCGCTAGTAGTCAGATAGGGAGTAATGTGTGACATATTCTAGCAGAAATACTCTTGTTGTTTGACTAGAAGGGAATTTAATTCCATGGCCTCTTTAATGAACTCCTCAATAGTGGGAACATCCTTGTATCTTTCCTTATATTGTTGTATTTCTTGGAGTTGCATGTTTTTGGCCGATAGATCGGATTCATGGATTTTTTTCAAGACCTCCATGTCTTGCCATAATTGTATGAACTGCTCAACCACCTGCCTATTTTCGCTTACTTTCTCTGTCTCGAGCTGCGCAATTTTCTCCTCTTTCTCACTTAGTAAAGTAGAGACCTCAATAGCCTTATCCATATTGGACAATGCGTATACTCCCGTGAACTGTGATAGTCTAATCAAGTTCTCGACCGAATTAAAAGGACTGTCCTTCCAAACAATGTCCATTGGCTCATTTCCAGATGGGAATTCAGGTGTGTCTACCCTTCTCCTTTTTCTTCGCCTTCTAACTATAGCCTTGTGGAGAGGGATATAGAGCACATCAAGTGGAGATATCTCCATTACTTTTAGAACAATTTCTAATGTGGACAGAGCAGGGATAATTTTAGCATGCTGGGATGTTGTTTTTTGTTCCTCCATAGGTGTGGACTATTCGCCGACAGACTTGGGCTATGTATCCTTATGAATATGTGGAGGAGTTTTACATTCTTCTATTTCTTGAGTATTTGAGGCTTTGGGAGTGCCTTGCAATTTCTGATTAAACTGATCCCACTCCTGCTCCAAACTAGTTCCTTTGACCCCTAAACTGATCTTTGTAGTTGGGGTGCTCATCACTTGTTTCTCAACTGATTTCCTGCTGGACTTAGTTGTGTTGTCTGTGTCTTGGGGTTTCCCTTTGTTTGGTGTCTTCTCAGTGTTTGCCTGAGAGTCTACTTGAGAGCTAGGGCCTGCACTATCAATAGTGTTACTTTGGGTAGACTTATCCTCAGGATTTAATAGATGCATTGGGATCACCCAGAGCCTCATCTCTAAATTCCTGAAATCTTTGAAAATCTTCAGGTTTTAGATTTTCCTTTGCCCATTCGAATGCTTGTTCAAAGGATACAACCGACTGTAAAAAATCCTCAAAATAATTATCTACATGATTGTATGGCTTGATCTTTACTCCAGTAGTGACATTATATGCCACTTTGTTTGGATCAAATTGCCTCGTGGGCAATGTATGAAGCCTAAGGGCTTCCATTTGTGTTGATTCCTTAGTGGCATGAACAAAATTGGCTAAAGCAAAAGAACCGCATTTGATAGGGAAAGCAAGCCATAATGACTTCTTGTCATCTTTGAGAACTTTAGTCAGGCCCTTTTCCACAGTCTAGTAGGCAATCTCTCTTTTTAATAACTTATCAGAAACATATAAAGGAAGGAAGTGTGGATCAGTTGTACTACCAAAAACCCTAATGTAGGTGAACCATTCTTCAATGAAATACTTGCCGACAATAAGCAGGTCTTCTGCGGCTTCATGGGAAAACCTAGGGGCTTTCTTATTGAAAATCATTTGATGTAGGGGCAACACAATAGCATGAAATATCTTATAGAAGTGAGGTATGTAATGCATTTCCCATATTTTTGTATGAATGAGATGGATTGGATAAGGATTGTGTATGGTCCATTTCCAACCCATGGTTGGAAATGTTGTGCAAAAACAGATAACATCCATAGTGTAGGCACTAAAATAGAAGGGAGGGAGCTTATCTGAAGAGGAGGATTTCTTTTGTTGATATTCAGTAATGGTGGTGGCTAGGTTGTCAGATAGGATGGAAGGCCAATTTATGATATAGGAATTAACACAGACATCAATCAAGGGAATCCGTTCTATTCAAAAATTAGTATTATTGGGTATTCCATACAATCTACATAACATGGTTGTTGCATAGTTGTAAGGGTTTTCCAAAGAGGCTATAGCATATATACTCGATTTTTCATATTTGAAATTGTTGTCCAACATTCTCCAGCCCTAAATTAACTTGAAGGGGTCTGGATTCTTCTTTTCGAATTTAGCCACAAATGGGTTGTCGTAGATATCCTACGAGTTAGGTATGTGGTACATCGTTTTCAAGTCCTCTGCTCTAAATGACCCTGTGAGCTCCATCCTTGAATTTCTGAATTGCCTATCTTCAATGATAAGGTTTTCAATCACCCACCTAATCATATCTGTATAGGGGAGAATTTTGGCTCTTGCTCCTATCCTATGAAGGAAGGAACATGAGGCATCCCTGCATTGAGGTCCTGAAGACCTTGTTGAGTCCGGTGTTGCTCTCGTAACAGTGATTTTAGGATGCTCATCCTCCAGCCTATTGTAAATCACTTCCCAAGCTGTTGCGCCTATGGTAGCATCACAAACTATATCAACAAAGATAGGAGCCATCTTTGTAACCTCAGTTTCAAAAATGGTCTTCTTACTCTATTTCTGCATCACCTTTCTTAGTGACATGTCTTTTGTCACTTGCCTGAAATAGACAAGATATATTAGTGCAGATGATATTAGGCAATTAAGATTGAAAACTTCTTTGAAATGACTTTGGATCATGAGAAAGGTTTCATGAGATACTCGATTGTAACTACCCATAACTTGGAAAATGATTATCCTTCCTCAGGATGCTAAATATTTAATAACATGTCAACTCGTTTGTTTTAATATTTAAAACATAATTATTCCACACGTTTTACTGCTCTCAATTGCGCATCGTGGTCTTTAAAGGGGTACAATATAGCATTATCATATGTATCAAGCGAAATGCGATTGTGGATATCGTAATATCACATTTCGCAAATCGCTAACGATTGTTCTAATGGCATTGTTAAGTTTCTTGCGAACTGTGCGAAGTGCGAAATGCGATTGCGAAATGACATGGTGATGTTATCGCAATGGGAGACCTGATCGCATATTGCAATTTTCTGAAGGTGTTTTTAAAATAGTCATGTGGAAAAGTGCGATTTGTGATGTGCGATGTGGATTTCATCCTTAGTTGGTTTTGCAAGGTTTTGCTAGCTTTTTTCTTAGAGTTAGGCATTATTATCCTAAGCCTAAAAATTTAAAAGGCTCCCTATTTATAATTCTAACTCTAGCTATTGTTCTCTATAAATGGGGGGTTGTTGCGTAGTACAACAAGATGATAAATAAATCATTTATTTATTTATTATTTCTAAATAAAATTTTAAATGCTTTTTCCCTCCTAAACAAATATAATAAAATATTCCAAGTGGTTATTCCAAGAATGGGATCAATAATATTTTATTATTCCTCATTATTCGAGGATAAATCAATATTTTGTTATAAATATATGGGTTTTCCATTGATTATTCACTTTTGATTATTTTCATTGTTGCACTCACTGTTGTAACTCTAATTATTTTCATTGTCACACACCATATTTTTGTTGGGTTTTCACATTATAGAGGAGAGAGACTCTACACAAGCTGAAGACATTTGAGGATAGCCAAGAACCCATCCCATAGAGGGGGACTGGTAACATTTATCTGTTCTCTTCACAGTTGTTATTATAGAATTATTCTTTACATATTTGGTTTCCATTGGATGATTGGAGTTATTACTATTTCTTTTGTTGTTTAACTCTGATTGTAACATAGATCCAGACTTTGGTAGGTTTTGTTTCTATCAATTATTGTAGATCTATGATGTTTAGCAACCATTTATATTGTTGAGATTATTTGTCATTCCACAATCTTGAGTGGGTTCTTTTCGTACATCGTTGAGAAGAAAACACTACAACAAAACTAGCAATTTTGCTGGGGACTTTCTGATTGTTTCCAATAACAAAATTGTCGACTCCACTGGGTTTTATACTTCAGATCTAGAAACCTAGGTGACCTTTGGTTTTCAGCTCAGGGTTTCTTATTTTTTCAATTCTTTTAATGTGTCCTAGTTTTTTAACCCTAGATCTCATAAATTTCTGACTTCTGTAAGCTTTCGGGTTGTTTTCACAGCTCACAAGAACCAACTGCGACAAAGGCAACACTTTTTTCTAAGATTTGCCAACTGGGATCCTCAAAATAGAAATCACATTTTTTAGCCCAAAAAGTGTGATCTAGGCTTCAGAATGCACCTTTCAGCCTAAGAAGTGCGATCCCTGTAGATAAACAAGTCAGTACCTGCGGTTTCTTGGTTTTAGGGTTTTTCTCAGATCGGTTTCTGGGTTTTGTAGAGAGATATCTATTGGGTGTCTGACCTTTGTCTCATCCCACTTATGCCTTGATCCACTCTGTTTTACTCGTCAAAGTCAAATTTATCCCCCCCTAGGGCTTTTAGTACACTTCCACCTTTCTAGGAGGAGTTTAGCTGAGTGAGTAGTCTGAGTTTCTGCAGTGCTTTTAGCCAAATTTTCTAGATCTGTACCTTTCTATTTCAAATTTGTTAAGATAGGTTGTTAGCATCCATAGTGTCACATTTCCACTTGTTTGGTCATTTGCCTTAGGGTCCCATCGGTTTCCCTAGGTGTTTCACCCATCTCCCTATCTTTTTGCATCTATCTTCCTCTTTGGTTTTTTGTTGTTGCTGCACCATTTTCTAGTAGCTTAGTGTCATTTGATCCCAGTCACAACAACATTTAGAGTCCTTAACCATTTCAGTGTATTTCCCATTGTTTTAGCCATCAAGTAATACAATGTTTGCAAACCCAGTTTGGGTGGGGTTTAGTTAATTGTTTTGTTGTTCATTTTCTGTTACTTATTTCATTTTATTTTCAGCAAGATTTTTCCTTTTTTACAAACATGATCTGGGCTTAATCAATTAATACACTTGCACACACAAACACACCTTAAGTGAAGGGCGCTTGGTTTACACCGCCAAGCCAAGACTTAACATAATAAATTTATCTCCCTACATTGAGACAAAGGATATATTGTTGATCTCCCTTCACCATTCTCATGTTTCGTGTGTCCTACCACCATTGTGCCACCAAGGCGTGTGTTGCGGAGGCTATTAGGACTTCACCCCTAGTTTCCACTTGGGCATATTACCCCTCCCCATCAGGTTCGCGTTCATAGCCCTCCAAGTCCCGATATTGACTCTTCTCCTAGCCCCTCTGATTCAGAGCCTCCTTCACCGCACATTGTTACCATGTCTGGACCCACAGCTGGTGCAGGAACCAAACTGGTGTTGGCTCCGGTTCTATATTGGTAATCACATCAAGCGAAATAATCTCAGGAACTGTTTTAACAACTCCCATGCTCCCCTTTATGGTTGGGTTAGGTCTACCGAATCTTAACCAGTTGATAAACGACCCCATACACCATGATCTTGGTTGGTTGTTGGGCATGGAATCCCCCCAAGGCATGTTTTGGGGCTGAAAGCCCAAGTTCTTACTGAATCTTGTTGTAAAGCTCCGCGAATTATGGGCACAGTGTGCGAAAGAATGATAAAGTCACAGGGTTGTTTGCCCTAGTTTTGTAATGCAATGTCGGCTGGATAGACCTACCCATGGTCCGTCGACCATGGGATTGTATAAATAGACCGATGCTCTAAGTGGAAGACAAGAAGAATAGCATGAGAGGTCTAAGTGATTGAGTCAAAGTGTGAAGTGTGTCTTTGGGTCGTAGAGTAGGAGAAGGCTCTACAACTGTGTGTGCAGAGGCCTAGTAGTCTATAGCTAAGTGCATGGACCCCTATAGCTGAGTGTGCAAGGTGAGTCAAGTCTGTAACTGTGGAAAGAATCAATAAAGAGAAGTTTTGCTATAATTTTGTGTATCTTTTCTGGTGTATTGCATGAATGAATGTGATTTGCAAATATACTATTTATTTACTATGCACACTTGCATGAATATTTTATGTTGTTAAGTATAACTTAAAGCACTCAAGTAGGCAAAGATAATTAAATAATATTGGAATATAAGCAAGGTCTTTGGTAATAACGTAGAGCATGGCGCTTAGCCCCTAGGTAGGGATGTGCGAAGGTAGTATATCAGGCCGTGAGGAACGGGAAAATTCACGAAGAAACCCATGCATAGGGACAAACTGTGGAATAGTCGAACTCATCAAACATCTCCAGGGTGTGGAAACCTAGTTCTAGCACCCTCCCATACTACTTCGGGTGAGACCTCACTCCTCGCTCCACGGACTATTGCGGAAAGAGCCAGTAGTGCCGGGATCTATTTGGCTAATTAACTTTGAACCTGGGTTAGGCCCTAATAAGCCAACAAATGGTTCTGTTGCCGAGACCGAGATCTGCATAGAGATGTCTGATGTCGTATCACTGGAATCCAAAAAAGAACGGAATTGAAGAGTAGTTAGACAGGAAGATTCACGAGTTCGTGGTGCAGGAAAATAGGAATCTGTGATTATCAAAGGAAGAGTGGTTAGGTTGCTACTTATATACGAAATCCACGAAATTTTCTTTGCATCCTTCCCTATTGAGTTGTACGAGTGGATCGCAAGGCTAGTAGATAGCCAAGGAAGGTGTAAACTCGACAAAACTATTGTGTGGATCCCAGAATTGGTGTGCAGACTGGAAGCATTAGAAGATAAGATCACTCGCACTGTCGATCACTGGTTGGATCAAACCATAGGAGGGTTCATCACTGAATTCGCGATAGATATTTCGGTCAGCTATAGTGAGGCAGAATGATGCTTCCTCAAGGGATCGCGAGGTAAGTACGTTAAATCTTTGAACACTTGGATTAAAATGCTACTGTGTGAAAAGTAGGCTATGTGAATAAATTGATGTTTGGGGCTACATGGAGTGGGAGGATCTACAGAAACGAAGGTAGCACAGAACTAGAAACTAGCCCCTTGATTTCACCTCCGTGAGGAGGTGAAGAGGGGCTCACAAAGGTTTCACCAAGAAGCGCGATCAATCGAATAAAGTAGAGAATTTAGTGCATACGACCCCCACCCACGCCACCACCAGTTTCACCATCTTCACCACTGACTTCGCCCATACCACCTCCACCACCACTGCGAAGCAGTATGGCTAGCACGATAAAGCTACCAACATTCAAGGGAGTAGGGAATGAAGATCCAGACCAATTTTGGTTCATGGTAAAAGTTGTATGGGAAGCACAGGGTGTCATAGATGACAATATAAAGAAGGCAATGTTGGTCAGTGCTCTACAGGATCACGTGCTGACCTGGTACATTAAGCATTCCAATGACAATCCAAATGCGGGGATAGCAGATATCCAAGCTGTGCTAAACAAGGAATTTAGTAGTCCAAAATCGGAGGCACAGTCAATCATTGGATTCAAGGAAATCACCATGCTACTAGGCGAAACCCCATGGGAGTTGGACCAAAGACTGAAGTGCACTATTCGCGAAGTGAGAATGACCTTAATAGATGGGAAACACTGCAAATGGTTTGTATCCTTGTTAACACTGCATCTATGAAATGCATTGTCTCAACAAAGGCTAACAACTCTGGCTGAAACTTTGGAGATGGTGATGAGATTGCACGAGACTCTGATACAAGATCCTAACATGGGAGTCCAGCAAATTTACACGCATTTGAAGAACTGCTGCCTTGAGATGTAGAGTTTGAAACAAGATAGGATAGTTCGTCTAGAAGTGCACGACGAGGTATGGTGTGTAAAGTGCAAGGGCCAGGGGCACGACAAGGACCACTGCCCGGTGTTCACGAATTACCTCGCGAGAGGAGGACCAATGCCATTGAGATCGGAGGCACAAGTAGGACCAAGTGTGGCACCTGCATTGTGGTGCACGATTTTTCAGATAGGAGGGAAGCATGCTATAGATAACTGCCATCTATTACAGAAGTATACGCAGAATTCCCAACAGTTGTTCTGTAATTTCTAGAGGTCAGTAGGCCATGATGAGCACACCTGTAGAAGTTATGAACTGATGATGGATCAGACTCCTAGCTACAGATTTCAGGCTGAAACACGGCCCCTCGATCAAAATGCAGGAATGGCGCACACTGGATTTCAGGGGCGCAAACGAGGCAGAGGCAGAATGGGACCAGGAAGAGGTCGTAGACAACTGATATGTTACAATTGTGAAGGGTCGAGGCATTATGCTCGCAATTGTATAAATCCAATGATACCATCATGCTTATATTTTACGCGGTTTGATCATGAGATGGAGGACTATCCCACACTGATAGCGAGGTTGCACGATAAAGGAGCACTCCAGCCTCACCTGACTCAAAACCTGTAAATGATGAGATATGAGCCACGCGAGGAAGACCCCAATGTAAATATCATGCTTCGGAGTGGTATTACGATAAGGGATAACAAAGGCAAGCATCCTGAAGAAAGTACCTGGGTTCGTAAGGCTCCAACAAAGGAACCAAAATTTTATTTGGACTGTGCTGAGGAGACATTCATGGAAGCAAAGAAGAGCTTTGCGGATGCCTCCACTTCAGGAAGTAAATACAGACTAGAGACAGGAATGGACCCATCAATGCTCACTACATTCTTGGAGACATGTATGAATCTATAGCACGACAGCAAGGCTGTGAAGGGGCTGCAAGAACTCATAACTAGATGTACTGGGACCACGCCAGGAGAGCGCACGTAGTCTGGAAGCTCAGGAAGCACACGACACGAATAGGAAGGGAGATGAGATTGACGTGCAGATTGGGGAGTATGAGATGGATCAAGTTATTCTGGATTTAGGATTGGACGCGAACATCCTACCAAAGCAAACATGGGAGCACATGGGTAGGCCTGCAACCCTATCATGCGCTACTGGGAATAGATTGGGCCACTGACATGAATGGAGTGATAAATCTAAAGAAGCGCAAGATGATTTTCGAGAAAACGTCACTGCGTGTAGTGGTACCTTTAGACCCTGCGAAAGGATTGTGCTACACAGAGCCAGTGCGCGACTACGATCTAGACTGCATCTACAAGATAACCGTGTGGGAGCAAGATTGGGTAAATCCAACCACAAATGGTTGAATCTCTTGGGAGCGCGAAAGCTCCTGCACATCAGATTCTGATGAAGAGATAGAACGATGGCAAAACTGGTTACACGAGGTAACCACGCTCAACTGTAACATGATGACAAGGTTGTTGTTGTTAGTGCCTAAATCTACTTCAGGCTAAGAAAGGCAGGATCTAGGGTAACATCAAACCACGCTTAACCTAGTAGCTAGCCCTACCAAGTCGGGAGAGGATTCTCTCCTTGTCAATCTCAGCAAAATATGATCAATGAGGCTTGAGATGACTTGATGTGAAGACTGATTTTAGGCTAGGTATGTATTCATAAGAGTTTGATTGAATTTAATGATGTTTTGTTGGCTCAAATGTGAAAGGTAGATTTGGGTCCGGGGAATGAGGCTTAGTGTTGCAGAGATCTCTATGGGGCGAGGTAGGCAAATGGTTTGGTACTTCAAATTGAGTGAGATGGAGAGCTCTAATACTGGTGAGGAGTTGAAGAGGGCATGAAAGTCTCAGGGATCCTCTTCAAACAGCTGAAAACATAAATAACTAAACAAAACCCTAGGTAGAGCACTACAAATCAATGAATTCTACCTTTATCCTTGTTTCATTTAGTTAAGATGAAAAAAGAGAGAGAATGGCATACATAAAACACATGTAAACTTGTAATTATAGAAGCAAACACAATACCAAATCAAGTTGCCACAAGAATCCCATAAAGTGCTGCAAACCCTTGATCCAGGTGTATGTTGGTGGCCACCCTCCTATACCATTTGGACCCCCGCAACTATCTCTTTCAGTTTTTCAGTTTCCTAAATTGTAGCACAATTTACTATTTTTAGCAGTTTTTCGGGTCCTGAACTTCTGGAGCCATTTTGAGGCCCTAAACGACGTTTTTTGAGAAATTTGGGGGCAACATGGGTCCACAAACCCATTTTTCCCTTCCCAAAGTTGTAGTGCTTGAATAGATCTTTCTAACGAGTTATTGTACACGTCAAACAGAGATCGTATGCCAAAGTTACGACCCCGGGAAATTGATGGACCAATTTACCTAAACGGGGCCCACAATTTGGCATTTCATCTTCTAGGGTTAGGTTTCGGGATGTGAAGGGTTTTCCATTGTTTCTCAACAATAAATAG
>APFE031006009.1:86167-109593 GCA_000404065.3 Pinus taeda | reverse complement strand
TATAGAGGCAATTTTAAGACATCAATTGCCCACACAGGAAGTCTGGAATGGATTGATACAATTACTACTAAACCGGAGCCAGTAATTAAGTTTTTTCCATTGAAATATGTGAGTTGTCATGCACAGGAAAATTTTGATATATCAGCATGTATGGAGAAAAGAGGCTGAGCCAACTCAGCGAAACCACTCGGCCACCACAGCAGCACTGACAGTCACAGGTGACAAGGCCGAAAAGCTACAGGAGGACAGAGCTGCAAAGACACGTCATTCATCAGTTATAACAAAGCGTTCAACCGACTCAGTGACCTCCAAAGGTCTAAATCTTCTGACAGAATTAAAGAGCATTTATGTTGTATTGAAAGCTGCAATAACTTCTTATCTGCTATTTCTGTACGAGTTGGTGAAGATATTTATTTCTTAGATGACTCAATGCCTGAGATATTTTGTATGAAACATTTATATATATTCCCCCTCGCATGAGTTTGCAGGGGTTGGATGTTGTTGATGTCTCTCTTATAGTTCTTTTACTGTAAATTCTCAGAGACGTAATACAAAGGGGGTGAATTTCCAAAGCTCTGTGTTGTTTGATGCATTGTGGTGTTTAACTGAATGTTACAGGATTCCTGCGTATTTCATGGCACAATAAGTTTTCCCTACAACTCTTTGTTATGTGTTTTGTTATCTTTTCATATCTCTTTCATGCTTCTGTGTTTTACAGTTGATAGCAAGGAAAAAGAATAGTTCCAGGATTTAATCACAGATTACCCTGAACTCAATCTAAGCTATTTTTGAATGTTTTCTTCAGTTATAGTAATGAAGGTGTAATTCTTAATTGCTACCCTTTCACACTATATCCTTCACAGTGATTATTGTTTCAGGAATTCAAGTTTGCTCCCGAGGAATATATCTCTTTCTCACACCCCAGCTTAGTGGAAAATTCTTAATTGCTTTTCACTGGTTGTTTACATTTCACCATCATAATTTCAAGTTTGTTTTATGAAGTATTTAAACGGCCCTATAATTCCAGCTTCTCAAACTCAAGATTTCAAAAACAGTAGCCACAGACTCCATTGCCCAATGGGCTAACATTATCTGCAGATTTCCACTTTAGGTACAGAAAGACATCCTTCCAACCAAACATAAACCAAAACCCTTACTTCATAGCTAGCCTAAAAATCTCCACAGAATAGAGACAAACCTTAAAGAGAGAGCCCTCTCTGATTACAGTTGGGCTAGAAGTTGTAATCCAAAGATTGGTTAGTGGTTACCCCGGCCGTATTCCCTTGGGAGTCAAAGGGAACAACCTGGGTGTTAACACCTTCGTCCATTGGGATATGGAGTCAATAACTTCCACAAACTAAAACCAATATTTTGCCTCAAAACATAATTCAATTATAAAGACTAAAAACTGACTCGATACTGAACTGACTAAAACAAAAAATGACTCATAACTTACTTAACTGAAACAAGTACTTACAAAGTCTTTTGAATGGCAACAGACCATCGAGATTTGAGGGCTTTAAATCATGATGAAAACCACTTGCCTACTGATGAAATATGTACAAACATGTGAAGTGGGCCTTCCAATGTAACCAATCCAACAAATGGCTACATACTGAAATTACTTTCCCCGAGTAGGTAGAACAATGTACATGTAGGCAACTCATAATAACAACTGAAACCAAGGCTTATGCTAACAAACCAGGCAACATTCATTTTCTCTAATGCTTGCAAAAGAAGGCCGAAGGGATCTTGAAACTCTTGAAGCACTAGCTTGTCTTGAGATCCAGCAACAAAAATACAAGTACTCCCTTCATTCTGATCTGAAAGAACAACTGGTTGCCGAGTGATGGGAAGGCATAGAGAGGTATTAACTTCTGCTATTTGAGTGTCAGCTTTAAATTCCTCGAGCATGAGAAATTTTGGCATATTGTCTCTCTCAGGCTTGTATTCCTCAATTTCATGGTCTAGGTCATTCTTAAACAGAAAACAATCTTCAAGATTATCAAACCTGATAACCTTATCATGTTCAGGAAATAAAATATTATCTGTTCGCTGATCTATAAATCTAATTTCACCAACACCTTCTTGACCATGTGCACACTACAGACCTGCAATAGCTTGGGCTGGAACCTGGCCTTTCAGGAGTAGATCTATTTCATCTTCAGACAAAGGAGATAATACTTTTTGTTTTCTTTTGCTCAAGCAAGTATTGTCTTCTTGAAATAACTTTTCAAAACATGAAAAAATTGAATGATAGTCCTCAATTCCCTGGTCTTCTGAAATTTGAAAACATTGTTGATCATCTTCATATGACATGGCAATCAAACTATCCAAATTATCATTTACCACTGAGTTATTGAAAGAAGATTTTTCACTTGAACAAAGATCTCATCTTGTTTTTCATGAAATGACTGGATTACCTCCCCATGAAGGCATGGGTCAGTAACTTTGTCTTCTTCATTCCAGATGATCTCAACAGCAGAGCTCTCCTTCATGGGATTCAAAACAAGGTAGTCTTCATCATCACGATTTGAATCTAGATCTGAAATAGCTGACTTGACTTTATCACATTCTGAAACTGAAACTTGACTTTCATGCATGCTGTCTTCTTCTATGGACAGATCTGAAATAAAACCTTCTCTTTCATCATTTTCCATTGTACTAAGATCTTGATCCAGCTGAAAATTTTCCTGTGCATCTTGATAAGTATCCTCTTTATGCTGCTGAAATGGATTTTCGTACAGGGATTCCATGATCTCATCATCCATGAAGTCATCATCTTCATAAGCTTTCTCAAGATGTTCAATAAAACTATAAACATGTTTGCAATAGTTCTAAACTAAATTTAATGATGGATAAGATTCTTTATACCTTTCAAAGAACATGGCATGAAAATCCTTTAAATAGTAAATACAAGCAGGCGGAAAACTTTCATACCAAGATCGGGCTTCACCTTCCCGAGTGGCCGTGAATATCTTCATCAAGTAGTCTTCAGGAAAATCAACCTTCAACTTGCGAATATGTATGTGAAATCTAAGAAAATGTAAAGCAGCATCATTCATATTATCGTCTTTAAACATAGGCAAATTCCTTTGCCAACCTACCTTAGGAATTTTATTTGCGAAACCTAGAATGTGATCTCGGCTCATGGGAGCATACCGTTGAGCAAGAAAATCCATTTTGATAATAATGAATTCACCAAGAAATCCTTCAGGCTACTGGTTCTTGAAGAGTGGAGTTGCCATAAAAATGTTGAACCTTGGAATTCTTCAACATTGGAGTCGCTAGGTGAATGATTTCAGCCTTCCTGTGTCTAGTTGTTGTCCACCATCAAAAATCAAATCTAACTGTGATACATGTACTCGGGAAATTTGCAAGTCAGATGTTTAGTTTATAAAACTAGACTGGAGATTGACTGAAGCTGCTTTTATCTACTTATGCACTCGCAAAGCAATGTGCAGTTCGAAGGCTACCTGGCATAACTTCAAGCTCCGTCTGTAGTTTATAAAATGAAGAACACTAACAAATAAATAATCTCTTCCCTAGTATGGTCGCCACTATGTTAGTGCCTAAATCTACCTCAAGCTGAGAAAGGTAGGATCTAGGGTAACATCAAACCACGCTTAATCTGGTAGCTAGCCCTACAAGGTTGGGAGAGGGCTCTCTCCTTGTCAATCTCAGCAAAATATGATCAATGAGGCTTGAGATGACTTGATGTGAAGACTGATTTTAGGCTCGGTATGTGTTCAGAAGAGTTTGATTGAATTTAATGATGTTTTGTTGGCTCAAATGTGAAAGGCAGATTTGGGTCCGGGGAATGAGGCTTAGTTTTGCAGAGATCTCTATGGGGCGAGGTAGGAAAATGGTTTCGTACTTCAAATTGAGTGAGATGGAGAGCTTTAAGACTGGTGAGGAGTTGAAGAGGGCATGAAAGTCTCAGGGATCCTCTTCAAACAGCTGAAAACATAAATAACTAAACAAAACCCTAGGTAGAGCACTGCAAATCAATGAATTCTACCTTTATCCTTGTTTCATTTAGTTAAGATGAACAAAGAGAGATAATGGCATACATAAGACACATGAAAACTTGCAATTATAGAAGGAAACACAATACCAAATCAAGTTGCCACAAGAATCACATAAAGTGCTGCAAACCCTGGTCTATTCCATTGCCAAACTGCTGAAATGAGTATACAATAAAGCTCCAAGCTTTCCCAAAAGTCCAACCTTTGCTAAAGACTGAAAAAAAAGTAGATATAGGAAATAAAAAACTCATCCTATCCTTTAGGGGGTGAGCTCATAAGTTTAGGATTTGTTCCAACAAAGTCTAAACTGAGAACTAAAAAGTAGGCAGTGGAACAACTTGGCTCTAAAAACCAGGGAACTGATTCATTCAGTGGCAAACTACCTTTTCATGGATGAATTTACCTCTATGCATGAAAATTTAGCATAATTACATCAAAATCCATCAAGTCACATTAAATTACATCATGATTTTGACTATTAGAAAGAGAAAAGTCAAACTGTGAAGAAACTAGGCGAAAAGCAGAGTTTTTTTGGCCAAAATGAGCAAATTTCATCCTATGCGCTGCACTTATTTCCCTATGCATAGTGCCTTTTTGCAGCTGATTTTGGAGGCCTTCCCGTGCACCAAATTGTCTCCAAGTGGACTTGTTTGAAATTTCTACCTATCTACTTTCGAGAACAAGTGGAATTTCTGAATTTGGCCTCCATTTGCCCCTCCAAAACTAAGTTCTCCCAACAATGCTTCCTGTGTGTCCAAAAAGGGGCAGAAAGGTCATTTTTGAGGTGTTTTTGACCATTTTGGAAGCTCAAAACCTGTCAAAATTTCTTTGCCATTTGTGGGCATTCATATTTTTCCATGAAAAATCCAAAAAATGCTGAGTTTGCCTCAAAATGAGGTCTCTAGCAAAAGCGCGCGCCAAGTGGCGCAGCGCATCAGGCAGAAAAACCTGTTTTTTAGGCCAAAAATTTCAAAATTGCAAAAAGTGTCCAACATTTCTTGAAATTTGGGCTGAGTGTCCTTCATTAAGTGTTGTGTTGGGCCAAGGAAGCTTTAGCCAAGATCTGGAGTCTATCTTGCTCTTTTCGCTTCCTCGATGCTTTCTTCAACTTGGCCTTCAAAACCTTGATTCTTGCTTTACACACCTTGTTTCTCACCAAGTAATGGTAGGCCATGTGCCTCAGCATTTGTTTCTCTCTGTTGGCCTTCTATAGCAACTTTTTCAAGTGGATATTTGCCCTCTCAAGCCAAGATTCGTGATCAGCATCAATTTCTTGTTCAAGTGGTGTCAGCTTGACTTTCCTCCACTTGGCAGCTTGCCGGTTTTATCATATGTTTTGTAGCTCCATAATGGTTTGCTGATCCTCTAGCTATTTGTTTCTTTGCTCTAGATATTTGATTATGCACTTGGCTCTTTCTAGGTTGAGAGACAAATCATGAATGTCCTCTTGCTACTCCCTAATGATCTCTTTAAGCTTTGAGCTTTGTGAGCCCAACTCGATGTCATCATCCTAAATAAGAATGAAATCTGTCTCTTGTCCTCCTAAAATCCCCTCATCATGTAATGGCTACTTACCCTTGTCCTATACCTACTCTTCTAATGGAGGAAACGAGACCCCTTCCACCCCGGGTGGAGATAGTACTCATTTTGATTCTGCAAACAACCTTCTAGTGCCCTTTTGGTAGGTGACAAGCACTGGCACACTAGTGGTTTGTGTCTCATGAATCTCCTGCTGATGTGAAGGCCATCCTGTCTCATGAAAAACTGCTGGGGGTACTTGAGGACTTGTAAAGACCTCATGTGAAATGAAATCCTCCCATGAGATGTTCTGTAAACCAAGATGATGCAAGACCGCAATTTTGATTAGTGCAAAATAATATATGTTGTTATACTGCTGCTGTGGAGGCTTCCTGTGCACTAAGGTGGTCATCTTCTCAATGTTCTGGAAAATAAAATAGGGGATATTCATCATTCTCACCCTAGTGAATTGCATCAACAATCTGATGTGATAGGCATACAGGCAAGAAAATTGGCCCTCACAGCTGAAATATTTAATTATGAGTTTCATCAAGGGAGCATATGTGTCCTTTAGATACTTAAAGGTAAAGACTCTACTAACGTGTCTTTGATAACCAGCCTTGATGTAAGGCTCATAATTCTCTCTGTCAATCAACTGCCTTTTATTCCATTGCTCACCAACATTTGGAATGCTAGTCGCTTGAGAAATAGTCTCAGGTGTCAAGGTGAATGTTACATCGGCCAAAGTGACTTGACCATTATGAAGGTGGAGCACAAACAATCTGGCAAGCTCATGGTGGTACTTGACTTTCTCTACCATCTCACAGAACTGATAACAAGATTGGTGTTCAAAGTATGTAATAGCAAGAGGACAGGCCAGCAGCTCAGCAAGTGAGGTAGGCTCCTCTCGGTTATGTTTCCCCCCTTGTGAGGCCTCCTTGGTGCATGCATTTCTCTAGAAGAATCACTGTCTGTCTCCTCATCTCTGTCATAGGAAGAATCTAACTCCATGTTTGCCAATGTTTGAGTTTTTTAGATGAGTATGAAGAGATTTTATGGTGTCTTTAGGTTTTTGCTGCCAAAGATAAGAATGTATGAGGGACTGCGGAGGGAATATGTATGAGGGGTTTTGGGAAGGTTGCTGTCAGGTTTTTGGGGAATAGAAGGGTTTAGGGAATAATATTTAGGCTTTGGGACAACAATGAGGGTTTGGGAATCTTTAACTAGGGTTTGGGATAGTGGGATTTAGGGATTTAGGATTAGTAATTTAGGGATATGGCGTTTAGGAAGTGGGTAGATGAGAATGTAAAGAGAGGGAGAAAATGAATGAGGGAATGAAGGAGTGAGGGAGTGAGAAATGGCTAGGAGTGGAATTAGCAACAAGAAATACAATTTATAAAACCTATCCAATTTTTTTTGACAAGAAATGCAAGGAGGTAGGGTTTCAATTTTTTCCCATTAAATCACCATAAGCACCAAGATAAACTCATTCATTGGTCATGGAGGAATGTAAACTTACTTGGACAAGGTGAGGATTTAGCAATTTTGCAATTTTGGAGGAGGTTGTGAGTAAAATCGGCCTTGTGGCCCTGTGCACCGTGCCACAAATCCAGTTCACCATGTCTGTTTAAAATTTACACTGCAGAGCACTGCCCAATGCGCAACGCTCTTTCAATGCGCCGCGCTCCAAACCCAATGCGCCACGCCACTGAAAATATCAAATTAGCTACGATTTTTTGCCTCCTTTGTGATTTTGAATTTTCTATTACTCACTCTTTCTCCTTTGGATACAAATGAACTCTTTAAACGTGAAAAATGGTTTATATACATATAGTTTTGATTTTTCACTTACAAAACCCATTTTCTAATGTTTGCCTTTGACTTGCTTTTAAAACTTAGTTTTTTGGCAGTTTGCTTTATTTTTGCCTTTGATGGACTGAATGGTTTGACTTTTTGTTTGCTTTGCAGGTGATGGAGTTGAAAAATCTTAGCAAGGTGACCAGGGCTGCCTCTAAAGTTATTGCATATGGAACAAATGAAATTACATCAAATTTGTACAAGAAAACATAAAAAACTCTGTTTTGAGGAAAAATCAATCACTAAGCATGGGATTATGGAAATTATTGTTGCTAAAACTTTATTTGACCTCCTCATGCACCTAATGACCTTTATTGAGAATTTTGAAGACCTTATTGATGAAACCCTAGACCTAATGAGACCTAAAACCCTAAAAATGACTTTTGCAAATTTAAAGACAAAAAATGACTACAGATGATCTAGATGAATGAAAATGGGCCAGCACGTAAAGAACATGAGGGAAAATGTATAATAAGCCACTACCATCAGATGATCCATGACCCTAATGGAATGCAGCTGATCGAGTGAGACACCTAACATGCAATGCAACAAGAGAATTTGATCGCTGATGGAGGGATGAAGATACCGACACTAACATTGGCTCCAATGGGGATGGTATCTCCTTGGAGGTGCTAAGAACTATAGATCTCTGGGAAAGCAGACAGTGCCTTCATCCATTAGGCTACAGAGTCAATAACTTACAAAAACTAAAACCAATATGTTGCCTCAAAACATAATTCAATTATAAAGACTAAAAACTGACTCGATACTAAACTGACTAAAACAAAAAATGACTCATGACTTACTTAACTGAAACAAGTACTTACAAAGATTTTTGAATGGCAACAGACCATCGAGATTTTATGGCTTCAAATAATTATGACAACCACCTGCCTACTGATGAAATATGTACAATCATGTGAAGTGGGCCTTCCAATGTAACCAATCCAACAGATGGCTACATACTGAAATTCTGCTCTTACTTTCCTCGAACAGGTAGAACAATGTACATGTAGGCAACTCATAATAACAACTGAAACTAAGGCTTATGCTAACAAACCAAGAAACATTCATTTTCTCTAATGCTTGCCAAGGAAGGCTGATGGGATCTTGAAAATCTTGAAGCACTAGCTTGTCTTGAGATCCAGTAGCAAAAATACAGGTACTCCCTTCATTCTGATCTGAAAGAACAACTAGTTGCCGAGGGATGGGAAGGCATAGAGAGGTATTAGCTTCTGCTATTTGAGTGTCAGCTGTAAATTCCTTGAGCATGATAAATTCTGGCATATTGTCTCTCTCAGGCTTGTATTCCTCAATTTTATGGTCTAGGTCATTCTTAAACAGAAAACAATCTTCAAGATTATCAAACATGACAGCCTTATCATTTTTAGGAAAGAAAATATTATCTGTTTGTCGATCTATAAATCTAATTTCACCAACACCTTCTTGAACATGTGCACACTGTAGACCTACAATAGCTTGGGTTGGAACTTGACCTTTCAGGAGTAGATCTATTTCATCTTCAGAAAAAGGAAATAATACTTTTTGTTTTATTTTGCTCAAGCAATTATTTTCTTCTTGGAATAACTTTTCAAAACATGAAAAACCTGAATGACAGTCCCCAATTCCCTGGTCTTCTAAAATTTGAAAACATTATTGATCATCTTCATATGACATGCCAATCAAACTATCCAAATTATCATTTACCACTGAGTAATAAAAAGAAGATTTTTCACTTACTTGAATAAAGATCTCATCTTTTTTTTCATGAAATGACTGGATTACCTCCTCATGAAGGCTTGGATCTGTAACTTTGTCTTCTTCATTCCAGATGATCTCAACAATAGAGCTCTCCTTCATGGGATTCAAAAAAAGGTAGTGTTCATCATCACGATCTAAATCTAGATCTGAAATAGCTGACTTGACTTTATCACATTCTGAAATTGAAACTTGACTTTCATGCATGCTGTCTTCTTCTATGGATAGATCTAAAATAAAACCTTCGATCCAGCTGCAAATTTTCCTGCGCATCTTGATAAGTATCCTCTTTATGCTGCTGAAATGGATTTTCGTATAGGGCTTCCATGATCTCATCATCCATGAAGTCATCATCTTCATAATCTTTCTCAAGATGTTCAATAAAACTATAAACATGTTTGCAACTGTTCTGAACTAAATTTAATGATGGATAAGATTCTTTATACCTTTCAAAGAACATGGCATGAAAATCCTTTAAACAGTAAACACAAGCAGGCGGAAAACTTTCATACCAAGATTGGGCTTCACCTTCCAGAGTGGCCATGAATATCTTCATCAAGCAGTCTTCAGGAAAATCAACCTTCAACTTGCAAATATGTATGTGAAATCTAACCAGATGTAAAGCAGCATCATTCCTATTATCGTCTTTAAACATAGGCAAATTCCTTTACCAACCTACCTTAGGAATTTTATTTGGGAAACTTGGAATGTGATCTCAGCTCATGGGAGCATACCGTTGAGCAAGCAAATCCATTTTGGTAATAATGAATTCAACAAGAAATCCTTTAGGCTACTGGTTCTTGAAGAGTGGAGTTTCCATAAAAAATTTGAACCTTGGAATTCTTCAACACTAGAGTCGCTAGGTGAATGATTTCAGCCTTCCTGTGTCTGATCGTTGTCCACCATCAACAATCAGATCTAACTTTGATACATGTACTGGGGCAATTTGCAAGTCAGATGTTTATTTTTATAAACTAGACCGGAGATTGACTGAAGTTGCTTTTATCTACTTATGCACTCGCAAAGCAATGTGCAGTTCGAATGCTACCTGGCATAACTTCAGGCTCCGTCTGTAGTTTATAAAATGAAGAACACTAACAAATAAATAATCTCTTCCCCAGTATGGTCGCCACTATGTTAGTGCCTAAATCTACCTCAGGCTGAGAAGGGCAGGATCTAGGGTAACATCAAACCATGCTTAACGTGGTAGCTAGCCCTACCAGGTCAGGAGAGTGCTCTCTCCTTGTCAATCTCAGCAAAATATGATCAATGAGGCTTGAGATAGCTTGATGTGAAGACTGATTTTAGGCTCGGTATGTGTTTAGAAGAGTTTGATTGAATTTAATGATGTTTTGTTGGCTCAAATGTGAAAGGTAGATTTGGGTCCGGGGAATGAGGCTCAGTTTTGCAGAGATCTCTATGGGGCGAGGTAGGGAAATGGTTCAGTACTTCAAATTGAGTGAGATGGAGAGCTTTAAGACTGGTGAGGAGTTGAAGAGGCCATGAAAATCTCAGGGATCCTCTTCAAATAGTTGAAAACATAAATAACTAAACAAAACCCTAGGTAGAGCACTGCAAATCAATGAATTCTACCTTTATCCTTGTTTCATTTAGTTAAGATGAGCAGAGAGAGATAATGGCATACATAAAACACATGTAAACTTGCAATTACAGAAGGGAACACAATACCAAATCAAGTTTCCACAAGAATCCCATAAAGTGCTGCAAACCCTTGTCTATTCCTTTGCCAAACTAATGAAATGAGTATACAATAAAGCTCCAATCTTTCCCAAAAGTCCAACCATTGCTAATGACTGAAAAACAAGTAGATATAGGTAATCAACAACTCATTCTAGCCTTTAGGGGTTGAGCCCATAAGTTTAGGAGTTGTTCCAACAAAGTCTAAACTGAGAACTAAAGAGTAGGCAGTGGAACAGCTTGGCTCTAAAAACTAGGGAACTGATTCATTCAGTTGCAAGCTACCTTTTCATGGATGAATCTACCTCTATGAGTGAAAATTTAGCATAATTACATCAAAATCCAACAAGTCACATTAAATTACATCATGATTTTGACTATTAGAAAGAGAAAAGTCAAACTGTGAGGAAGCTAGGCGAAAAACAGAGTTTTTTGGCCAAAATGAGCAAATTTCATCCTATGCGCTGCGTTGATTTCCCTATGCGTAGCACCTTTTTGGAGTTGATTTTGGAGGCTTTCCCTTGCACCAAATTTTCTCCAAGTGGACTTGTTGGAAATTTCTACCTGGCTACTTTCCATAAAAAGTGGAATTTCTAAATTTGGCCTCCATTTTCCCCTCTAAAACTGAGTTCTCCCAACACTACTTCCTATGTGTCCAAAAAGGGGCAGAAAGGTCATTTTTGAGGTGTTTTTGACCTTTTTGGAAGCTCAAAATCTGTCAAAATTTCTTGGCTATTTGTGGGCATTCATATTTTTCCATGACAAATCCAAAAATTCTAAGTTTTCCTCAAAAGGAGGTCTCTATCAAAAGCGCGTGCCAAGTGGCACGACGCATCAAGCAAAAAAACCTGTTTTTTAGGCCACAAATTTCAAAATTGCAAAAAGCGTCCCAAATTTCTTGAAATTTGGGCTGAGTGTCCTTCATTAAGTGTTGTGTTGGGCCAAGGAAGCCTCAGCCAAGATCTGGGGTCTATCTTGCTCTTTTCGCTTCCTCGATGCTTTCTTCAACTTGGCCTTCAAAATCCTTATTCTTGCTTTACACACCTTGTTTCTCGCCAAGTAATGGTAGGCCATGTGCGTCAGTATCTGTTTCTCTCTTTTGGCCTTCTCTAGCATATTTTCCAAGTGGATATTTTCCCTCTCAAGCGAAGATTCACGATCAGCATCAATTTCTTGTTCAAGTGGTGTCAGCTTGACTTTCCTCCTCTTTGCAGCTTGCTAGTTTTGTCATATGTTTTGTAGCTCCATAATGGTTTGCTGATCCTCTAGCTGTTTGTTTATTTGCTCTAGATATTTGATTATCCACTTGGCTCATTTTAGGTTGAGAGAAAAATCATGGATGTCCTCCTACTGCTCCCGAATGATCTCTTTAAGCTTTGAGCTTTGTGAGCCCAAATCAGTGTCATCATCCTGAATAAGAATGAAATCTATCTATTGTCCTCCTGAAGGCCCCTCATTATGTAATGGCTACTTACCCTTGTCCTGTACCTAAACTGCTAATGGAGGAAATGAGACCCCTTCCACCCCAGGTGGAGATAGTACTCATTTTGCAGCTGTGAACAACCTTCTATGGCCCTTTTGGTTGGTGACAAACACTGGCACACTAGTGGTTTGTGTCTCATGAATCTCCTGCTAATGTGAAGGCCCTCCTGTCTCAGAAAAACTTATGGGGGTACTTGAGGACCTATAAAGACCTCATGTGAAATGAAATCCTCCCATGATATGTTCTGTAAACCAAGCCGATGCAAGACCACAATTTTGATTAGTGAAAAATAATATATGCTATTATACTCCTGCTGAGGAGGCCTCCTATGCACTAAGGTGGTCATCTTCTCAATGTTCCGGCAAATAAAATAGGGGAGATTCATCATTCTCACCCTAGTGAAGTGCATCAACAATTTGATGTGATAGGCATACAGGCGAGAAAATTGGTCCTCACAGCTGAAATATTTAATTATGAGTTTCATCAAGGGAGCATATGTGTCCTTCAGATACCTGAAGGGAAAAACTCTACTGACATGTCTCTGATAACCAGCCTTGATGTAAGGCTCATAATGCTCTCTTTCAATCATTTGCCTTTTATTCCACTGCTCACCAACATTTGGAACGCTAGTTGCTTGAGAAATAGACTTAGGTGTCAAGGAGAATGTCACACCTGCCAAAGTGACTTGACCATTACGAAGATGGAGCACAAACAATTTGGCCAGCTCATGGTGGTACTTGAATCTCTCTACCATCTCACAGAACTGATAACAATATTGATGTTGAAAGCATGTAACAATAAGAGGACAAGCCAGCAGCTCGGCAAGTGAAGTAGGCTCCTCTCTGTTATGTTTTCCCCCCTTGTGAGGCCTTCTTGATGCATGCATTTCTTTAGAAGAATCACTGTCTGTCTCCTCATCTCTGTCATAGGAAGAATCTGGCTCCATGTTTGCCAATGTTTGAGTTTTTTAGATGAGTATGAAGAGATTTTATGGTGTCTTTAGGTTTTTGCTGCCAAAGATAAGAATGTACGAGGGGTTTTGGGAAGGTTGCTGTCAGGTTTTTGGGGAATAGAAGGGTTTAGGGAATAATATTTAGGATTTGGGACAACGATGAGGGTTTGGGAATCTTTAACTAGGGTTTAGGATAGTTGGATTTAGGGATTTAGGATTAGTAATTTAGGGATATGGGGTTTAGGGAGTGGGTAGATGAGAATGTAAAGAGAGGGAGAAAATGAATGAGGGAATGAAGGAGTGAGGGAGTGAGAAATGGTTAGGAGTGGAACTAGCAGCAAGAAATACAATTTATAAACCCTATGCAATTGTTTTTGACAATAAATGCAAGGAGGTAGGGTTTCAATATTTTCCCATTAAATCACCATAAGCACCAAGATAAACTCATTCATTGGTCATGGAGGAATGTTAGCTTACTTGGACAAGGTGAGGATTTAGAAATTTTGCAATTTCGGAGGAGGTTATGAGTAAAATCAGCCTTGTGGCCCTATGCACTATGCCACAAACCCAGTGCGCCGCGCCCTCTCAATGCATTGCACTCGTTTAAAATTTACACTGCAGAGCACTGCCCAATGCGCCACGCTCCAAATCCAGTGTGCCACGCCACTGAAAATATCAAACTAGCTGCGATTTTTTGCCTCCTTTGTGATTTTGACTTTTCTATTACTCACTCTTCCTCCTTTGGATACAAATGAACTCTTTAAACATGAAAAATGGCTTATATACATATAGTTTTGATTTTTCACTTACAAAACCCATTTTCTAATGTTTGCCTTTGACTTGCTTTTAAAACTCTGTTTTTGGGCAGTTTGCTTTATTTTTGCCTTTGATGGACTGAATGGTTTGACTTTTTGTTTGCTTTGCAGGTGATGGAGTTGCAAAAGCTTAGCAAGGTGACTAGGGCTGCCTCTGAAGTTATTACATATGGAACAAATGAAATTATATCAAATTTGTACAAGAAAACATAAAAAACTCTATTTTGAGGAAAAATCAATCACTGAGCATGTGATTATGGAAATTATTGTTGCTGAAACTTTATTTGACCTCCTCATGCACCTGCTAACCTTTATTGAGCATTTTTAAGACCTTATTAACGAAACCCTAGACCTAATGAGACCTAAAACCCTAAAAATGACTTTTGTAGATTTAAAGACAAAAAATGACTGCAAATGATCTAGATGAATGAAAATGGGCCAGCAGGTAAAGAACATGAGGGAAAATGTGTAATAAGCCACTACCATTAGATGATCCATGACCCTAATGGAATGCAGTTGATCGAGTGAGACACCTATCATGCAATGCAACAAGAGAATTTGATCACTAATGGAGGGATGAAGATACCGACACTAACAGTTGCACTGCGTAGCAACATAGGTAAGGGATTTGCCTACATATGACGAGTTAGGTGATGTGGAGGAGTTCCTAAACAAATTTGAAAAAGAAGTGTCGGAACAATAGCGTTTCGACACTCTAAAATGGATACTACATGCTACGCCTGCAAGGTGGTGGGGTACGCACCAGCATAGTTTTGAGGACTAGCGTGAATGTAGAAGGATGATGCGCCTATGATTTGGGAAGCCTCGAATGCAGATAAAAGCCATGTATGATGGACGAAACAGCCTGCGCGCCCACCTTTCCAGATGGATACAGGCATATGGTGCACAACCTACACGAATGCACACCGTCCTCACAGTACGAAACACGATCGGTAAGCAAGTGCGGGCAAGACAATGGTGTGAATGACCCCTTTGTTTGGGACTAGGAAGCATGGTAAGACCAAGTGGGCAGAAGCATCTTCATGCAGAATATTTTTACAAAGTACATGAAGCACTATACACGGTCCACCATGTGAAGCGGTTTGATTGGGACCTACGCATACTAGCGGTTCTCTAGGCATATAGGACCGTGTGCAAAACCATGATCGCGCAAGCACCACCAAGGCTAGAGTATGAAGCAACTGAAGTAAGCCCTATAATACTTGGAGAACTTAGGCCATGCATGATCACACCAATAGATACGACGGTTCGCAGAACAGTGGAAGCAAAAATCCAAAGGGGAAGCTTTAGGCTCTAAGAACTTGAAAACGAAAGGGTGCGATTAAGGAAGAAAAGCGCTTTGGTAGAAGCGGAAGTCAATAAGCTGGAAGATGAGATAAGGGATGATTTTCTCGATAAGAAGACCATGGTGATGAAATAGGGTGTGCACGATCATGCTGACAAGTTTTAGCACTATCACTGTGAATTGATCAGTTTGATGCCTTGGCTTGGACCACATAATACTAAGAGAATTAACCAGGGTGATGCGTTGCAGATGATAAGGTGCACGACACTACTAGTGATCGTAAAAGGTAGGTGTTTCCTAGGAAGAATTTTGGATGACCGGAGGAAACCGCACACAGGTGGCGCAGCCACCTGACTAGCTAAAGGAGGAACAGTCTTAGTGCTCCAAGTAGTTGAAAGGAAGTGCGAGACTATAAACTACTCTGCCCGGAAGCTACACGAGGTTGGAGCTACATGCAGAAACAAAAAATCACAAGGTCCGCGATCGTGCATGAGGGGCTACGCTGCCATGCGTGTTGGCCAGAAAGTGACCATTGAAGTCACTATTCATGATGGGATGCTCGACTTGAGGCCAAATGGAGTGGGCGGCAGGCATTTAAGACACGATTTATGGGCAAGCTCTAGGAAAATCTGCTGCTAAGGGAGCATTGATGAACCAGATTTGGGGGGAGCAGTCGAATTCAATTTCAAAAAGCACTATAAAATACAAAGGGCTGCCCAGCAAACAACACTTGGTCATTTGCAAATTGAGTGATTGAGTAGAGCCCTAATTGTTGTGAGCCGAGCGTTGATTGAGCCCTCGAGTTTGCGAGTGCTACATTTCCGGACGAATACGATGGAAATAGATAAGCACATTATGGAGATAACCGAAATGACTGTCGAAGAGGCCGCACAGGCCCTAGCTATGGGAGATGCTTCTGAAGGTGCCAAGATTGTGGCAGAAATATCGAAATCACCATGCATACCAAGACCCAAGAAGGACAAACAAGCAATGGTTCCTGTACGCGTGTCCCCACAAAACCCACTGCACACCAAGCTATCAATGGAGGAGAAGGGGAAAGCCATCACCATAGACACGGATGAAGAAGAAGAAGATGTGGAGGACCTTATCATCACAGAGGATGAGGATGAAGGCATGGAGGAGAACACTCAGCCTGCACACCCCGCGACAAAATTTCCCACCTATGTCCCCCTGTGAAAAGGGGAGGTGAAAGTGCCCAAGGACTTGGACGAGACCAAGAGCTTGCCCCAAACCCCGCTCCTCCCAGATAACATTATGTTTGAGGGTACACACCTGGGAAGGGTGCCGAGCCTAAAATTGAAGATTGGGATGTCGCTGACCATGAGAAGTTCCCTCACCTTGAGACCAGGAACCTTATGAAGCCCAAACAGAACACTGTGGTGGGGGTAATAGAATTAGAGCCGCAAAAGTGGTTGCGCGGAGTGGAAAAGGCTGGGCTATTGAACCTGCTCTAGGTGCCACACTTCCGTCGTGCCCCAATAACCATTTTCATCATCAGGCAGCTGCTCTGCCTGGTGCATGATGGGTGTTTATGGCTGGAGGAGCCCATCCCCATCATGACAGACCTGATTCACCGCATCTCTCGGCTTCCATGCAAAGGAGAGGACCCCGCGGACATATCGGAAGGAAAGAGTAGTGACTTGGCTGTCGCGGAGGCCATGAAGAAAAAGTACAATCTAGAAAAGAAGAAGATGGGTTATGCCATCTCTAGCATCAAGGAGAAAGCATTATGCATGGCGACCCAAATCCTGGTGGGAAAAGTCATGCGCAAGTGCCGCGGAGACGAATTACCCGCGTCGGTGGTAGCACTGGCTGAGGAGTGCGTGGAGGGGATCTAGTCTAAATGGTTCGAGTTCCTCTGCAAGGAGTTTTTAGAGAATTTTCACGAAGCCTAGGAACAAGGCAAAATGTTAGACTATGCATCATTGTTGCTGTCCGTAGTGCTCATGGCAGGGGAATTTCCGGAGGATAGTTAATTCCCCATAATTGATAGGGATTTATTGGAGGCTATGAAGTACACTTCACTGTAAGCCACAAAGGATGCTAAGAGGATCCGCGATAGTAAAATCTTCTGGGTGTTCATGGAAATGAACCTCAAAATGGGGATCAATTTCAAGCCACGGTTGTCACCCACTGTCTATAATAGTTTGCAGAGTTTTACAAAATTCAAAGCAGACATGCATAACATTCATATCAAGGCACGCAAGGACCCGACCAAACAGTGGGTAAAGCTACCCTTCATAGCCACAGACGACATCATTTTTAATGTACTAGAGGCATGGCCATCGGAGTGGCGTGTCTAGACATTGCAGAGATCGAGAAGTCAGTGGCACAAAGAAAGAAAGATGAGGCCAAGCTGCGCATCGCACAGTTGGCTGAAAAACGAAGGAAGGAAGCAGCGGCAGCAGAAGTGTAGGCAGTGCAGGATGCAGCACAGAAACCAGCTGAATAGGAAAAGGCCACAGCAACAGCAGTAGCACAGGAAGCAGCCACGAAGGCAGGTGAGGGCCAAACGACGCCTTCACAAGCGCAAGAAGTAGAGGAAGCAGAGACAAAAGATGGAGGCATGGACCCATGATCTATGTCGACATAACTAAAGTGCCAACACCCAACAGAGTGGGCAGGGTCACATAAGAAGGTCAAGGCATCAAAGTTTTCCATTGACCCGATCACCCTAATCGAGGGTGATCTGCATGACATCGGGGAAATAGTGCGTGAAGTCACCTTTGAGGTTCTCCAAGATTTCATGCAGGAGAACCAGATTGTGTTGGGGGCCCTCAGAGCACAATTGTAGGAATTACAGGCACACCCTCCTCAGGTTGGTACCCTTTCGACCAACCTCATAGTCAGCTCAATAGCAGCAGAGTAGATGTGGCATGCACAGATGACGAACACCATAGTGCTAATGGAAGAGGCACTAGTGCCATCGAATGAGGTCGAAAGGCCTTTGGTTAGCACGCTGAAAGGTCTCAATATCAATCTAGCTACACTCTTGTGAGAGATCCTATATGTGTTGCAGGATGGGATAATTGTAGAGCTACGAGCTAGGGAGGGCCATGCACTACAAGCCCTCAGTAAGAAAAAAATCAATATGGAACAACTGAGCTTGAAGCAAGATGAAGTGGTGTCACATAATCAATAGCTGGTACAGGTGATAGGAAATGCTTGCCAAAGCGTACTGGAGCTAGTCATCCCAACAAACATACCAGCAAAGGTGCGGATCCACAAGTTAGTAGCAGAGGTCCGTAAGGTGACGGAAGAAATTACAAAGGTACAACTGGAGCTGAACCTTTAGATCGCTGAGCTGCGGTTAAAGGTATAGCCATCCACCCCCCAGAAGTCAAAGAACTGCGTGCTAGCACTATCATAGTGGGACTGGAGGAAATTGGCAGTATAGTGCGAGACTGCACAAACATGTTCGAAGAATCACTTGAGGTCCTCACAAATTTGGAGGAGGACTCCAACATCCAACGCTTAGACACAGAGGCATGAGAACTCCAACAACAGTATGGCAGTGTCCGAGGAACCACACAGATGGTGGTCCTCACTCAAAGGCTTGCATGGATGCAGTAGGCTAAAGCACTGAAGGAGAAGGTGGATGTGGCACAACATAAGGAAGCAGTCCTGAAGACACACGTTCAGCCTTGGATTGATGAGGCCTTCACCCTCACGGAAGAAATCAAAGGAAAGATCACACACATGCAGGGGATGCACGTACTGATGCAGAGAAGCACTCTCGACACAAAGGTCTTGGAACAACATATGCAGCAGATCCAACAAGCAGCAGCTCAGTGCACTGCTGACCTTGATGCAGTTCGAGAATAGTTGGAGGGACTCCACGCAAAGATCATCGAGTCGACAGAGTGACTCGAGGGCGAGTCACGATGTTTGTGTTGGTGGCCTGTTGGGCATGGAATCCCCCCAAGGCATGTTTTAGGGCTCAAAGCCCAATTTTTGACCGAATCTTGTTGTAAAGCTCCACGAATTGTGTGTACGGGGTGCGAAAGTATGATAGAGTCATAAGGTTGTTCGCCCTACTTTTGTAATGTAATGTCGGCTGGATAGACCTACCCATGGTCCGCAGACCATGGGATTGTATAAATAGAGCGAGGCTCTAAGTGGAAGACAAGAAGAAGAGCATGAGAAGTCTAAGTGTTTGAGTCAAAGTGTGAAGTGTGTCTTTGGGTCGTAGAGTAGGAGAAGGCTCTGCAGCTGTGTGTGCAGAGGCCTAGTAGTCTGCAGCTGAGTGCGCGGACCCCTGCAGCTAAGTGTGCAGGGCAAGTCAAGTCTGTAACCATTGAAAGAATCAATAAAGAGAAGTTTTGTTATAATTTTGTGTATCTTTTCTGGTGTATTGCATGAATTAATGTGATTTGAAAATATATTGTTTATTTACTACGTGCACCTGCATGAATATTTTATGTTGTTAAGTATAACTTAAAGCACTCAAGTAGGCAAAGATAATTAACTAATATTGGAATATAAGCAAGGTCTTCGGTAATAATTCAGAGCACAGTGCTCAGCCCCTAGGTAGGGTTGTACAAAGGCAATATATTAGGCCGCAAGTAACAGGAAAGTGCGCGAAGCAACTCGTGCATAGGGAAAAACCACGGACCAGTCGAACTCATCAGAAATCTCCAGGGTACATAAACCTGGTTCTAGCACCCTCCCATACTATGGGTGAGACCTCAGTCTGCGCTCTGTAGACTATTGCCGAAAGGGCCAGTAGTACCAAGATTTGTTTGGCTAATTTACTGTGAACTTGGGTCAGGCCCCAACAAGCCAACATTGGCCCTCTATGTTGACTAAGATTCCCTTAGGCATCCCCAAGTTTTAGGGTATTGCTGGAGAGGATCCTACCAACCATGTTCGATCCTTCCACATGTGGTGTTCACCCAACTCCATAACTTATGACTCCATTCATCTTCAGATCTTCCAATGCACGCTCACTAGAGATGCTGCAAAATGGTATGTTGAATAGCCCTTTGCATCTCATTCCGTTTTCGCAACGCTTGCTAAAGAATTCCTTTCATATTTCCGATTACCTCTACAGTAAGACACTAGTACGAAGCTATTGAACACATTTCATCAGTCCACCACCACTCGCCTTTCTGACCATGTTCAATAGTGGTGTCAAAGGACGAGCACATGTCGTGCCCCACCTTTCAAAGACCGTGTCTATCTAGATTGGTTTCTTAAGAGCCTTTTATCCCTCATCAGGAAAGATGTCACATCCAATTTTCCTCAGACCGAGGAAGAAGCTTTCTAGACTCCTCTGAGATATGATCTTATTTATGCACAATCTGGTTATGTCTATACCATCATTCTAGACCTCCCGTGTCTTGTAAGTGCCAGTGCATCGAGGGCATCTCACGTCACTGACGGTATCGTTGGATCCCTTTCACACTCTTCACCATAGACTCAGTAGAGTTATGGCTACCTGCAGGGGGCACCAGTTCCTCCAACACTTATGCCCCTCCTACTAGCAACATGTTTCCTGGACCCCAACCCATCTACCAAACTGTTGCTCCTCCTTATTCACAACCTAGCGCTCGAGCCCCTCAAGAATTAGTGCTGCAGCATCCCATGCATCCTCAGCGCCAGCAGCCACCGCCTCCTCAGGGTCAAGTGTTTGCACAACAGAGTGCTACCAATCCCCCAAATTCAAATAAAACAAATAAGGGGAAGGGTAATAAGGGTAACCAGGGTAACCAAGGTAACCAACCTAGTGAACCCCAAGGGAACCAGCCTAACACCAACAACCAGCAACAGGGCGACCAACCCAAGCAGAACAAGGTTATTCGCATGAGTAAGCCTTATGCATGTTGTGGTATACATGGCCACTATACACATGAGCGTCCTCTTTTACCCTAGATGCACCAAATGTGGGAAGCTCAAGAAGCTTCTCAAGGTCAACAATCGCCTCAGAATCTTGCGCCACTTCAACCAGTCATGCTCACGAATCCTTTCCCTCAGCAAGGATTTGTTGCTGCTCAACCTCAGCTAGGTCAAGCAGCCCACCTCCCCTAACCTTCTGGTCTCGGTGACTACTAGATCCTTATGATGAACTTTGATAAGGTTAACCCCTCCCATATCAACCTACAAACTCGGTCAGGCCAATATGACAAGCCCTCCATTTTGTCTGCTACCGAGTCCAAATCCAAAGTATCTGTTGAGCCTCTTATGACAAAAAATTGTCCTTTACATATCCCTCAACCTAAATTTGAGTCCATTCCCAAGATCCCAAAGCGACCATTACGCCATAATGCAGCTTCTAACAGATTTTCCCATACATATAGTATAGTAGACGACTTGGTGCAATCCCCTGTTTCCATGTCAACACTGGAAGTCCTACAGTCATGCCCTTCCCAAAAGAATACTCTACTAACTGCCTTGGGTGCAGTGGATCCTTCTAACAATCATTTGATTTTCTTCCTGGTTGATATATCAAAGCACCCACCATTACCTTCATCAGTCGCTTTCTAGATACCAGTTAGAATATGTAATGCCATCATCTCTAGATGCATTATCAATGAAGGTGCATCCACCTATGTGATGTCCACTGCTGTTTGGAAATAGATAAAGTCACCTAAGTTGTCCCCCTCCACCATCACTTTATGTGCTTTGGATGGACACTCCTCCCAGCCCCTCGGCATGTACCACAGCTATCCAGTGACCCTTGCAAGAAATATTGTCCATGTCAACATTGAAGTCATTGATGCCCTGTTGGATTACAACATTCTCTTAGGTCGTAGTTACACATATGCCATGTTAGCTGTCGCATCTGTAGTGTTCCACAAGATGTGCTTCCCCCATGAATGGAAGATTGTTACCATTGATCAGTTGACTTACTATGAGTTGGCACCTGTGACCTTCCCCGAGTCCATTATCTCATCAATGTTTGAAAAACAGTCTTCAAATGCTTCCACCAGTGTCTCACCTAAAGTCTATAAAGATTCCTCATTGTTGGGTGCCTTCCCTGGTCCTCCCCCTCCCATTTCTGAACCTGCTTCCATGAGTGTTTGCATGTTACAAGCGTCATGGGCTGCCCTTAAGCAGTCTGGTACACCTGATCAGAAGCCAGCTCCTCAGCATCTTGATGTTGCTCTTCTAGCTGAACCCTATGGACCCACGCCCCCTGGACCTTCTCCGTTTGTGAGTGCCTCTCCTATGTTCCCACCAGGAACTGTTCCTCTAGGTCTCAACCATCCACAAGCTATTCCGTCGGGACATTATCATGTCGGCCAGATACCTTTCTTATTCCCCCCTCAGGGAGTTTTTTCTGTACCTATCATGGCTTCACTGTTCCTTCCTAAAATGACTCTAGGGATCCCATTTTGGTACATCAATCCCCCTGCAAACATTCCACCTGGTCAGCCAAGACCATATCATGCTTTGACCCTAGTTAAATCGGTCCCCATGACCCATGTCACTGCTCTAGTGCCATTACAACCTCAACAGGAACCAACTCCTATTGCGAAAGCATCAGGCCATGAGGGTAAATCCAAAAGGAAATATTGGAAGGACAAGGCTCCCCAAGCTCCTCCATCCCCTAAGGCCCCAAATCTGTCACCCTGTGCGCTTTGTGTCAAGTTGTTGGGCATTCCACCAACAATTGTCTTGAACTTCCTCAACTTAAACCTTTGGTTCATGAGGTGTTCCGTGAGTCGAATATTTTGGAAATACATGTCCCACCTAAGAAACTCCAAACACTTTGCACAAACCACCCTTATGCCCTATGTGATCTTCATGATCACTATTCTCATTGTTTACCTCGTCTCGATGAATTTCACGATTGCCTAGGGGAAATTCGTGAATACGAGGCCACTCGTAGTGGAACCTCTACTCCTCTACCTGTGGATTCTCATACCACCAGTGTTATCAGGAATATTGTCCACTCGGAGCTTCTAGTCCCACTAAGACTGGTAGCTATCTTAGAAACAAACAAACTAAAACTACTTTCACTTTCCTTTATGAGAAGTAGATAAGA